>PVJC01039530.1:0-16215 GCA_004026665.1 Murina feae | reverse complement strand
TTTTGTTTGGGGTTCTCTGCGCTTCCTGGACTTGGAAGTCTATTTCTTTCACCAGGTGGGGGAAGTTTTCTGTCATTATTTCTTCAAATAGGTTTTCAATATCTTGCTCTTTCTCTTCTTCTGGCACCCCTATAATTCTGATGTTGGTACGCTTGAAGTTGTCCCAGAGACTCCTTACACTATCTTCATACTTTTTTATCCTTTTTCTTTTTTCTTTTTTTCTTTTTTCTTTTGGCTTTTCCAGCTGGGTGGGTTTTGCTTCTTCACATTTCATATCTTTGACTTGATTCTGGCGATCCTCTCGTCTGCTGTTGGATCTCTGTATATTATTCTTTATTTCAGTCAGTGTATGCTTAATTTCTAGCTGGGTTTTTTTCATATCCTCGAGGGTCTCACTAAATTTATCAGCAGTCTCTAGAAAATTCTTGAAAAACCTAATAACCATGGTTTTGAACTCTATATTCAGTCGTTTGCTTTCCTCCCTTTCTGTCTTTTGTGATCTGTTTCTTAGTCTCCACATTTTGGCTTTCTGTGCTAGGAGTCCTATATAGGGCCCGGTGATTCAGCCTCCCCAATCACCTGGGGTGGACACTCTTGTTGTACACCTTTGAAGGCTGGGTGCACAGTCTTGTTGTAGTTATCACTGGGAGGTATCACTGGGGGGAAATGACCTGCAGGCCTTTCTCCTCGTTGTTTGGAGTTTGGATCTATTGGAGTTCTGTCCCAGCTGCAGACCCTTAGGTTATGCTGCAGGCAGGCAGGCGCACAGCTTGGGCAGGGTTGTAGGTGGGGTGGGGCGGGGTCTCAGAATCACCAGGGGTGGAGCAACTCACAATGGCTTCCCCTCTGCTGATGCCGCAGTTTCTACCAGGTTTGGCGTCTCCAAGCCCTGGGGTCTGCGTATGATTCTCAGTCCCCGAATCTCTGCATCAGTGATCGCTGGGAATAGCACTGCTAGAACGCCACTGGTCTTCCACCGCCCCATTGCCCTACTGCCCGCATCACATTCAGTGCGACCCAGGAGTTTATAATCTCCTTCCAGGCCGTGGACCCTAGCGCCACTGCCTTTCACCCGCACTGTCACGCCGCCGTGCCGCCACCTCCATTTCACAAGTCTGTACCTTTCAGTTTGGGTGCTGGGAGCTTCTATTCAGTCTCAAAGCACTCCTCTTGCCTTCTAGATGTAAAGCTTCTCCTCCCTTGGTTCTGGAGAATGGCCGTTTATCTGTATAGTTGTATTTCTATAATGTAGGTGTGGAGGCTGCACATTTAGGTATATACCTCATGCCGCCATCTTGGTTCTCTCTTGAAACCATTTCTTATTCATTTTCATCTCCCTTTTGTCTAGAACAGGGTTTATCACACATAGGTGCTTAATAAATAATTATTGAAATGAATGGACTATTTAAAGAGCAGGCATAATGTAATAAGGCATCCAGGAGAATGACACATTTGAGACAGGACTGAGCATACTGAAGATCAAAAAGAATATATTCAACAAATGGGGGATTGCGTGGTTATGGAAAGGGCAGGGAATCATCTACAATAGCACAGGGTTTCAGAAAGAGCATCAGTGCTAGACATCAGTACACAGAAGTGGTCAAGGAGGTGTCATTGGGAAGAGATGACAGAACCTGGTTTAAAGGTAAAGCAAAGTGGCAAAGAGAGCCCTCAAAGATGGGGCTGAAGAAGTCTCTCACTGTGACTTGCATCTAGGGAGTTTAGAAGGAAATTTGGGCATGTGTTAAGAGGAGGTGCTACAGATAAGTTTGTGTTGAGGGATTGGAAAAGGCAAATGTATGAAGAGATTTACTTTCCTGGGCATTCAGGAAGATGGATGTGAGTCCTAATGGGTTACCACAGAACCAATGCCAATTAATCTATTGGTGGAGAAATGCTGGGGAGAGGTTAGGAGCAGAAGTAGGAACAGAGTCTCTCAGAAATTTGATGCAACTCAAGAAACTTTTAACTTTTGAGTTGTCTAGTCTCCAGTGGGTAGGGAGATTTCAGTCTCTAGTTGGAGTCCATGACAGTCTGGTTTGATATTGTGGGACAGAGGGAGTGGCTTCATCTTGACATCCCAGGAGTAATTAGGAAGTCCCTAAGATGTGAGTCATCACCCCTCAACTCCAGCCCAAACCCCAAACCTACACCTCTAACTTGGGTGCTAAGCAGCCAAGAATCACTTCTAGTTAAAAGTGTTCCTTACCATATGTTCCATGATACGTGTAACTATGTTTTTAAATTTTATCAATTAAAAAATTGCTTTCTTTAATGACACCAATTACAATAGAAAATTCTATTTACTCGTTTTATGTAATCTACTATTATTTTCCAGTTAAAACCAAATGGTTGTTTTTCTTGTCCTTTTTCATTCAGGGTGACCGCCTAAATCGAATGAATCAAGCCGCAAAATATTTCCTGCTGCAAGCTATTGAAAATGGAACCTGGATGGGGATGGTGCACTTTGATAGTACTGCCTACATTAAAAATGAGCTAATCCAAATAATAAGCACCAATGAAAGAAATATGCTCTTAAACAGCTTGCCAACAGCAGCTGGTGGGGGAACTACCATCTGCGCTGGAATTGATGCAGCATTTCAGGTGACAATCATACTGCATATATAGTTTGTTTGTTTTTTATCATTAGAACATTTTTCTATTAGTGCTGCTGCAAATACTTACTAATTTTAACATAACTAATTCTAAGAAATACAGAACTAAGAACTTTAAAAATTCACTTGATTTTCTAAATGGGTCAGTGAATCAATGAATAAACTGATGGATAAACATATTAATATAAGAATGCCACTAGAATATAAGTCCAGTAAAGTCAGGAACATTGTGGTTTGTTTACATGTTCTTTTACCTTGTAATAGTCAGTGTTCAATAAATGTTAGTTAAATAAATGAGTGATTGAGCATCAAAAGTCATAAATTTTTAAGGCAATGAAACAAGTTAAATGGTGTGATTCCACTTTAGGCCAATCCTCGTTTCAGTCTCTGTGACATTCAGATAAACTGATGTTTACCCACTAAGCAGATGTAGCAGGACTGTTATTCATAATGTAAGGAATACTGGTGAGAACATGAGTTTTGACAACCAAAGTACTGACTGCTATTTACCATTTTTTGGTCTTAGGCAACATTTTCAGTATCTTTGGACTCTCAATGCCTTATCTATAAAATATAGGCAAATAAGAATGTCTACTTCATAGTATTATCATGAGAATTAAATGAAATAACATATTTACATACATATAACAACATTAATTATATTACATAGTAAATATATAATTTACAACTATTATTATAAACCTCATTTTCTTCCAAATGGTATCTTGAGCTTATAATTAATATCAAATGTGTCATTTTCCTGCTTAGAAATCTTCATGCTTCCCTCATAAAATTATATCTGAATTCCTCAATCTGATACTACTCAAAATGTCTATTACCCTTCAGTAAAACTGCTCTCATCTCTTTTTCCAGCCTATAATTCTCAATTCTCCTTCTGATGCTCTATGCTTTAACCCAGTGGTTCCCAACCTTTTTTTGGCCATCCCCCACCTAAGCATCTCTAAAAATCCCAATGCCCACCAAGTGATATATAATTATTATTCAAAAAGTAAGCTCATATTCACATGGAGGAAGCTTAAAGGGCCATTAACTTGGTCTAAACAAGTTTCCAAAGAATATGGCATTCATGAAAGAGAAAAATAAAAGAACAAAAGGACAATTGAAATACTGAGGAAGAAATCACTAAGAAATTGTTAAAAAGAATAATAATAATATGAAGCAATATGAAAAGATAGCAAATAAAGTTTCAAATCATATAATGGAGAACTGAAATGCATAAATATGTCACAATATATATTTACATACTGTATATGAGGCCCCTAGAACCATATGCAAAAAATTCACTGTTAATAACTCATTCTCGAATTGCCCCCCCTTCAAAATCAAACTGTTCCCCTGTGGGGCGTGTGCCCCATGTAGGGAACCACTGCTCTTACCCAGTTACTGCATACATTGTTCTCCAAGCCCACCATGCACTAACAGCCTCTGTTGCTTTGTCCAGGCAATTCCTCTACCTAAAATGTTTCCTTCTTCCATTTTTGCATGTTAAGATTCTACTGATTCTTCAAAATCCTTGCTCCTTCATGTAGCATTTCCTGCTTTCCCAACCCTATTAAATCTCTCTCATTTATAATTTGCATGGCATTTTAGTATAGCTTTCTAACATGAAGTCCTACTTAAAACTCTAATTATCATTACTAGTTATAACACCAAGCATGATTCTTCATCTCTATAGTCATCAATTACCTTATTAGTAATGAATATATGTGTATAATGGAGTAATAAATATGTTAGTTCATATTTTAATTTATTTAAGATACTAGAGACCTGGTATATGACATTTATGCACTGGGGGAGGGGAGGTTCCTCAGCCTGGTCTACACCTTCTTGCAGGGAGTGGGCCTAAGCTGGCAGTCAGACATCCCCCAAGGGGTCCTTAGTGCTGTGCTGCCACAGAGGTGGGAGAGGCTCCTGCCACCACCGCTGCGCTCACCAGTCATGAACCTGGCTTCTGGCTGAGCAGCACTTCCACCAGAGGGCAGCTCCTACATTGAGTGTCTGCCCTCCGGTGGTCAGTGTGCACCATAGTGACCTGTCGTTCCACCATTCAGTTGATTTGCATATTAGCCTTTTATTATATAGCATATTTATTATATTAAGTAGAGGGCAAACATCCTATATAATAAAGAGGGAATATGCAAATTGGTCGTCACTCCAGTCAATTTGCACCCATAACGAGCCTTAAGGAGCAATCAGCAGGGACCTGAGGCTGTGTGCCCACCCACCTCCTGCATGGGGCTTGACAGGGGACCTCAGGTTGTGCCTTCCACCCACAGGGATTGGCAGGAGACTTCAGGCTGCTCCCCCTGCCCTAGCACTAGGCCAGAGGAACTCAGCTGTACCCTCTTCCCTGGTTCCAGGCCGGGGGACCTGAGGCTGTAACCCCCACCCAGCAGGACTTGACGGGGGCCCTCAAGGTGTGCCCTCCACCCTGGTGCTGGGCCAAGGGACCTCAGGCCATGCCCCCACCCCAGCACCAGGCCAGAGGACCTCAGGCTGTGCCCTCTGCCCCAGTGCCAGGCTGGGGGATCACAGGCCACTCCCTCTGCCCAGCAGGGCTTTATGGGGGACCTCAGGCCATGCCCCCCTACCCTGGTACCCAGGGGACCTGAGGCTGTACCTCCCTACCTGGCAGGGCTTGACAGGGTGGGATCTGACGGGTCTGGATCTAGCCCAATAAAGGGGGGCCATCCAGGTTTAGGTCTCCAGCGATTTTGAGGTGCACGTGGGTGGTTGAAGACTTGACTCTGGGTTCCATGGTGCACCCCAGACTCTGACAGGAGGAAGATTTTTATATACGTTTTACTAATTTTCTTACATCTCTGACACTTCTATTATAGAGAAAGGGCAAATAGCAATATTAAAATATTTCCTCTAATTAATCCCCTTTTAATGTGCATGAATTCCGTGCACTGGGCCACTAGTATATTATAATTTATTCAACATATATTTATGTAGCAAGCAAAGATTCCCTGTTCTTATGGCTCATGCAATTTCAGTGGGGAACCCATAGTATATAGGTAGATAAATGAATAAAAAAAAATAACTGTAGATTGTGAAGATAGTATTGTGAAGAAACCAAACAGGGTGATGTGACAGACTGAGAAAGAAGGGGCAGTGCCTACTTTAGGTGAAGAGGCCATTGAGGCTTTCTCTGAAGAGTAACATTTAAACTATGACTTGAAGGATGAGAAAGCCATTGGTTCAGGCAGAAAGGAAAGTGCAAAGTCCCTTAAGAAAGAGGTGGAAAATAACTGGATTATTCTAAAAATTGATAGAGCTGGTGGCACTGGTGTTTGACAAATGAGGGCATATGAAATGTAGTTGGCAGGTAGATAATAGCTAGATCTTTCTTTCTTTTTTTAAAATATATTTTATTGATTTTTTACAGAGAGAAAGGAAGAGGGATAGAGAGTCAGAAACATTGATCAGCTGCCTCCTGCACACCTCCCACTGGGGATGTGCCCGCAACCAAGGTACATACCCTTGACCAGAATCAAACCTGGAACCCTTCAGTTTCCAGGCCAATGCTCTATCCAGTGAGCCAAACCAGCTAGGGCGTGGCTAGATCTTTCAAAGCTTAAAAAAATAAGAAGTTTTATCTTATTTTAAGTACCACAAAAGGGTTTTAAGTATCAGAAATTGATCACTGCCCTAGCCGGTTTCACTCAATGGATAGAGTGTAGGCCTGCAGACTGACGGATCCCAGGTTTGATTCTGGTCAAAGGCAAATGCCTAGGTTGTAGGACTGACCCCCAGTAGGGAGCCTGCAGGAGGTAGCCGGACAATGATTCTCTCTCATCATTGATGTTTCTATTTCTCTCTCCCTCTGCCTCCCTCTCTGAAATCAATAAAAAAAAATTTTTTTTAATTAGTCATCAATGATGATTTAGGAAAATTTTCTGGTTGCCTTGTGTGAAATGAACTGTGGGGATTAAGAGCAATAGTAGGGTAGGTCTAAGGACAGATTGGAAGCTTGGACTTGGATTAAATTACACATTACATAAAATACATTTAACATTTAGCAAGTGTTCCAGAAAATGTAGCACTATAATATTGTGTTTTTTTCTATTGAACTATGGGATATATTAATTATGTATTCATCAATCATCTCTATATCTCCTTAGTTGGTCACCTATACCTCAATACATTTTTTTTAAATTTAATTCCATTGTTTCCAGGAATGCAGGAACCATGTAGTTCCTGTTGAATCTCCAGCAGCCAGGACAGTGACTAACAATACTAAATGCTCAGTGAATAACTAATATAAGAAAGGGAGAGGTGAACAAGGGAAATCTAATTCATCTTTGGATATTCATTTTACAATGAAATGTGTAGGGGAAAAGTGATGAGGATGTTATATAAATATTATAAATGTACTAAAAACATTTCCTATCTCTCATTTTGGTTTTAGTGCATGTCAGCATATTTCTCTCAAAATTCCATGTGTGTGTGTGTGTGTGTGTGATTATTTGCCTTAAAACATGCAAAAACTTAAATGAGGATGTTCATATTGTTCCCCAATCCCAAGTTTATTAGGGATTTCTACATTCCAAACCTTTTCTGCAAATCTACTCATACCTCCATTCCAAGTCCATGAAAGCCACCAATAAATCAGTCATATTTATCTCTTGGCCTGCACTCAGTTTCTCAAAATGGTACACCAAGAAGCCACTGCCAATTAAATGTGTCAGAGAAGATGAAATGTAGTTGCTATCCTGTGACAAATTCTTCTTATCCTTTTCTACAGGAGCCTACATTCAGAAATCTGAATGTAAACTGATTGGCTCTATAGGAAAAGGGTTCAAGCTACTAATAGAATTCCATCTCAATAAACATAATTCATGCATTCTCAGAGCACCATCAATATACTTAGTTTTGTGCTTGTTAGATTTAGAAGTAGAATAAAATTTATATAACAAGATCCCTAGTCTTGACCTGCTTAGAACTTCCTATACTCTTTTTTTCTATAAGGATACTGGGGGTTTCCTAATTTGAAATCATAAGGTGTTTTTTTTAATATTGAAGTGATTTCTTAATGCATTTAGTTGTCTATGCAACAGATTTTATACACTGAAGCCTTGTCAGAGGGAAGTCTAGTCAAAGAAAGAAGAGAAATATTTACTGCCACACTCTGCAATTAGACTTTTGGTATCTGGTTGACCTGACTTCCAAGACTGAGATATCATTGATACGTAACCCAAGTAAGATGTTCCAAAGCCCTACTCCCTCATAACTTCATTTGAGCAAACATTCCTTAAAGCAGACAGACAGAAAATAGAGTCATGTTGAAGTTACCTTGGGGGTTGCTGATGCAGATCCCACAACTTTAAAATAGAAGCTTTCTATTCTTTTCTGGATACTTCTTAATTTTCTCTGTACACCTTTTCCTAATTGATTTAGGAACGTATGGTAATTATGCTCTGATTATGTTTACAGATAATAAGAAAAAGATACTCGCAAATAGATGGGTCTGAAATAGTGCTGCTGACTGATGGGGAGGATAACTCTGCAAGAAATTGTCTTGATCAAGTAAGAGAAAGCGGGGCCATTATTCACTTCATTGCTTTGGGACCATCTGCTGATCATGCAGTCATAGAGATGAGCAATGTAACAGGTAAAGTATGACCTAGATATTCTAGTCCTTTAATAGCAATGTGTAGCCTTAACTGGTTTGGCTCAGTGGATAGAGCGTCAGCGTGCGGACTCAAGGGTCCCAAGTTCGATTCCGGTCAAGGGCATGTACCTTGGTTGCGGGCACATCCTCAGTAGGAAGTGTACAAGAGGCAGCTGATCGACGTTTCTCTCTCATCAGTGTTTCTAACTCTCTATCCCTCTCCCTTCCTTTCTGTAAAAAATCAATAAAAATATATTTTAAAAAACAGCAATGTGTAAGTGTAGAGATTGACAACTCAACTTCTCTTGAGTTCTGAAGGCATTGTGCCAGGGACTAGGGACCAGAGTTAACCAGACCTGATCTCTGTGTTTAAGATGCTCAGAGACCTGCTGGCTAGAGAGACAAATAAAACCACTACTCAGGTACATATTCAGATAGCACTCCTCCACAGCACAGGGGATCTATAGAAGTCAAGCACTGTGTGAGCCGAAGAAGCCATGAATTCTCCCAGGGTTGTATAAAACCTGAGAAAGAAGGCATGAGAGACAAAGTGACTTCTGAGCTGAGCCTTGAACAAGATGTTGAATTTCTCTGGAGGAAAAAGGGGTTAGACAAGATGATCAGGTCATGAGTAAAGAAATCATGTTGGCATGACAATGCAAGGCACATGGAGGGATAGTAAAAAATCCATGCAATGAGAGATTACTTTGGCTGCAGGTGTAAGGGAGGGAATGGGATTCACAGAGGCTCAGAATGAATAGATATTAACCAATAAGTTTTTATATAAACATTTACACTGGTAGCTATTATCTTAGGTTCAGAGACAGCTGATGAAAATGGACTACATGTGCCTTCTTAAATATAGTAGAGAAAACATAATTACAAATTTATGGATATCAATTATATATTGAGTTGGCTTCTATTGTTACCAAATACACACTTGATCTTGGTCTTTAAAAAATTCTTTATTATTTAAAGTATTTCATATGTTTCTTTTTTCCCCCATTAACCTCTCCCTAGCTGTCCCCTCCGCAGCACATGCCCTCACCACTCTACTGTCTGGGTCCATCCATGCTTATATGCATGCATACAAGTCTTTTGGTTACCCTCTCCCCCCACACACACCACTCCCTCTTCCAACTTCTCTCTGAGGTTTGAGGGTCTGTTAGATGCTTCTATAACTCTGGATCAATTTTTGTTCATCAGTTTATGCTGTTCATTATATTCCACAAATGAGTCAGATCATGTGACTTATCTTTCTCCAACTGCTTTATTTCACTTAACATAATGCTCTCCAGATCCGTCCATACTGCTCCAAATGGTAAAATTTCCTTCTTTTTTACTGCAGCATAATAATCCATTGTATAGATATACCACAGTTTTTTAATCCACTCATCTGCTTATGGGCACTTACCAGTAAATTGTACTGCTATGAACATAGGGGTGCATATATCCTTTCTGACTAGTGTTTCTGGTTTCTTGGGATATATTCCTGGAAGTAGGATCACTGGGTCAAATGGGAGTTCCATTTTTAATTTTTTGAGGAAACGCCATACTGTTTTCCACAGTGGCTGCACTAGTCTGCATTCCCACCAGCAGTGCATGAGGGTTCCTTTTTCTCTGCATCCTCGCCAGCACCTGTTGCTCATTAATTTGTTGAGCACAGCCATTCTGACAGGTGTGAGATAGTACCTACTGTCGTTTTGACTTGCATCTCTTGGATGATTAGTGACTTTGAGCATGTTTCATATGTCTCTTGGCCTTCTGTATGTCCTCTTTCCCAAAGTATCTATTTAGGTTCTTTGCCCATTTTTTTATTGGGTTATCTTCCATTTGTTAAGTTGTATGAGTTCCCTATAAATTTTTGAGATTAGCCCTAACTGGTTTGGCTCAGTGAATAGAGTGTCAGCCTGCAGACTCAAGGGTCCCAGGTTCGATTCCAGTCAAGGGCGTGTACCTTGGTTGCAGGCACATACCCAGTGGGGAGTGTGCAGGAAGCAGCTGATCGAAGTTTCTCTCTCATCAATGTTTCTAACTCTCTGTCCCTATCCTTTCCTCTCTGTAAAAAAATCAATAAAATAAAAAAAAAACTTCCTTTAAAAAAAATTCTTTTGGAGATTAAACCCTTACCAGAGATAACATTGGCAAACAAGTTCTCCCATGCAATGGGCTTTCTTATTGATGGTTTCTTTTGCTGTGCAGAAGCTTTTTATTTTGATGTAGTCCCATTTGCTTATTTTCTCCTTAGTTTCCATTGCCCTAGGAGCAGTATTGGTAAAGATAATGCTATGACAAATGTCTACTATTTTGCTGCCTATGGATACTTCTAAGATTTTTATGGTTTTCTGTCTTATGTTTAAGTCCTTTATCCATTATGATGTAAATTGGTGGTCTAGTTTCTTTTTTTTTTTTTTTTTGCATTTATCTGTTCAATTTTCCCAAACCATTTATTGAAGAGACTATCTTGACTCCATTGTATGCTCTTGCCTCCTTTGTCAAATATTAATTCAGCATAATGTCTTGGGTTGAACTTTTGGTTCTCTATTCTGTTCCATTGGTCTATATGTCTGTTCTTGTGCTGCTACCAGGCAGTTTTGAGCACTGTGGCTTTGTAATATAGCTTTATATCTGGTATTGTGATCCCTCCAACTTTGCTCTTCTTTCTCAGAATTAATGCGGCTATTGGAGTCTTTCTATATTCCATACTAGAGGCTCAGCGCACGACTGAAATCACATGCAAGGAGGCACCCCGCCTCCTGCCGTGCGAAGAAGCATCTCATGGGCCTCCGCAGGAGTCAGGCCAGACTGCCGCCACTGCTGCAGGCGACCTGGACCTGCACCTGCCTAGCACCATGGGCAGCCGGGACCCGCACCTGATTTCTACCCCAGTCCCTCACCACCCCACCACCACCCCCTGGCAGCTCAGCCAGCCCCAGGCACCCGCAGGCCCCTGTCTCTGTCTCCACCTCTATTCCAGACCTCACCTGCGTGCATAACAGGTTTACTGTTACCTTAAAAGTCACTAAATTGTGATAAGTACTTATTTTCTAGACAGCAACCTAATAAATATATTTACATTTTAGGAGGAAAGCATTTCTATGCCTCAGATGAAGCCCAGAACAATGGCCTCATTGATGCTTTCGGGGCCCTTACATCAGGAAACGCTGATATTTCCCAGAAGTCTATTCAGGTCTGAGTTCCAGTTCCTCAGGTTTTTGTGTTTGTATTTAGCCATACCAAAAAAAAAAAAAAATACTTTGGTTATTATAACTTTTGAGTTCTATATTTTCTCAAAGTAAGTTATTAATTAAAATCAAAACTAAGTATGTAATAGAAAGTCATGGTCATTCTTCAGATATGGCCAAATTAAATAGTAAAATAGTAGTGAAATAGCAGATTTTTTTTCTTTGTCTTCTTACATAGAGTTTGGTTAAGGAATAACAACAAAATGTTAAATTTTGCCCTAGTCAGTTCAGCTCAGTGGACGGAGCGTCAGCCTGGTGACTGAAGGATCCCAGGTTTAATTCTGGTCAAGGGCACATGCAGCTGATCAATGATTCTCTCATCATTGATGTTTCTATCTCTCTCTCTCCCTCTCCCTTCTTCTTTGAAATCAATAAAAATATATTTCTTAAATATTAAATTTTTCATAAAATATAGACTTTGCCCAATAATACAGCATCCATTTTTCTATGAATACATAAATATATATCACACTTTCAAGATTTCTCTCACCTTTCACTGCTGTAAAGTAAATTTAGTTTAGGTGAATGAATTCAAGAACCTGGATTAGAAATGGAAGGAAATTTATCTTGGAAAGAAATTTATCTGAATAAAGAGAATGAATAATCATTACAGATCCAAAAAATTAGGGTTTCCTTTATGTCTTCAACCACTCTTTTCACTAGCTTTCTATTTTATTCACCTCTCTTCTGAATTCAACTCATTTGTTTACCTATGTTTAAATAACACCCTCATTTTCTGTTACTTAGATTCAAAAACTTTGACTAAACTTTGATTCTTCATTCATTGCCAATGTAAAATGTCAACATAGATTATTTCCTTGAAAGTATTTTTTACAAAATTCTGTTTTTATCTCTATCCATTCCCAACAAATCTACATCATGTCACCTTATGTGAAAACTTGTCTTCCATCTTCCAATTCATTAGGTCTATGCCTACATTCAAACTTGACATAATCACCTAAATAAACCTATTTTCCTCTGGCCTCCAACAATGAAGAGCACATAAATCACAGGACGCAGGATTAGGACTGTATGTGCATTTTGATGTTGAGATCTAGTTTGTATCTTCACCTTGCAAACAGATTAAAAATTCATTAGTAATGTATGCAGAATAAATTGAAGGAGAATAAAACTAATTTCTGAGGGTTTCAACCTGGTTGACTTAGAAAATAATAATACTACTATCTAAAGTTGACAAGTAAAGAGGGAGAACTGATCTTGAAGATACTGTTTTGTGTTCTGTTTAAACCTTAGCGATTTTTAATGAATGGTGGGACAATAAGATGGAATATCATAAAGAAATTTTAAACATAAGAGTGGGACATGGAAAATCAGCCAGAAAAAGGTCATTTGCATACAGGAAGTGGTCAGACTTTTAAATGTGGACTTCTTAAACCGTATGGAAGGGGCAGAAAGGTTTTGATTCCCTCACTTAAAATGGCAGCTGGAATATAGAGGAAAGGTTGCTTCCCACTCTACTCAGTTATTGTCCCCTAATACTGCTATGCAGTCAAAGCTTTCTAACTTTCTTACACGTTCTTGATGGGGAGCCTAAAAAACTCACTCACCTTTAGATTAACTTGATAATAATACTTTGTCCACTTACCATAGGACTGAGATTTTTGTCACTGCGATGATGTTTTAATGGTAGAATTCACTCTCTTATCTTAGTACTGATATGGAGGTATTTTTGGTTAAGGACTAGGTTAGAAGTTGAATTTCCCATCATTTCCTGGAATGACTCATCTGTAGAAAGCACTTTCTTGGTCAGTAGATAAAATTCACGGTACTTGCCCTGACCAGTTTGGCTCAGTGGATAGAGCGTCGGCCTGTGGACTGAAGGGTCCCAGGTTCGATTCCGATCAAGGGCATGTACCTTGGTTGCCAGCACATCCCCAGTGGAGGGTGTGCAGGAGGCAGCTGATTGATGTTCCCCTCTCATTGATGTTTCTAACTCTCTATCCCTCTCCCTTCCTCTCTGTAAAAAATCAAATATATACATATATATATATATATTTTTTAAAGTTCGCTGTGCTTTATTAAGAGCCATCCTCAAAAACTTGAAAAACTCTCTTTGAGGCCCCTCTCAAAGAAAGCTCCTAACATGCACTTCTCAAAATTCCAACCTTCATAAATGTCCTTTTGCCCTATTCACACTCTTGCTGAACATGTTTATTGTTCAGGGCTACTAACTCTAGGATGTGTGAAAAAGTACGTGAAGTTTTCACATCAGGAAAATATCCATGAGTGCTTGTCTCATCACTTGCTGGTCCTTACCTATGTCTCTACTCAAATACTAGTACTGTAGCCACCGTCATGAAGATGGGTAAACTGAGAATCTCTCTCTCTCTCTCTCTCTCTCTCTCTCTCTCTCTCTCTCTTTCTCTCTCTCTCTCTCACACACACACACACACACACACACACACACACACACACACACTACAGCTAATTCTTCTTTGACACTGTAGCATCCTTTAATGCAAAAATCTCAGGTGGGTGAATACAAAAACAACTAGGAAAAAAATAATACAGCCATGTCTCCAACTGTAAAACCCATTCTCCTGCTCTAATGGTTTTTTCTTCTCCCTACAATATTTTTTTTATTTTTGTTTTCTTGCTTAAAGTATTACAAAGAGTATTACATATGTCTCTTTTTTTCTCCCCCTTGACCTTCCCCTGGCCTCTAACGGCTTTAACAGATCCTATATGTCCATACTTTCTGATTAACAACTGTCACAGCCCAATTAGCTGTCAAAGAGAGCACAAGGCTACAGAGATATACAAGACTATTCCCAGGCCAGAAATTAAGAACTATGTTTTCTTTAAAAAAGAATAAAATTACTCTTTTCTCCAGTCACTAATTTTAAAATATATATTTATACAGATTGAAAGTAAGGGATTAACACTGAATAATAATCTCTGGATGAATGGAACTATAATCATTGATAGCACTGTGGGAAAGGACACATTCTTTCTCATCACATGGGTAAAAGTGCAGCCCATTATTTCTCTCTCGGATCCCAATGGAACACCAATGAACATTTCCACAGTGGATGCTGCTTCCAAAATAGCCTATTTCAGTATTCCAGGAACTGCACAGGTAAACAATCAGCTTTTTTATCTCCACATAAATGTTTCATAGCTAAATATACATTGTTTAATATCATAAATATGAGAACCAATACTTGTATCATCTTCAAAATTTAGATAAAATGCAATGTACTTTTTATGCCTGTATGGTCCTGAAAATTATGGTGGCAGGAAAAGTAAAGAAGAATGTATGCATTGGGAGGAAGGAAGAGAAGGGAAAAATTAGATAGGCTAAGAATAACTTTAAGGAGGCAATGTAGGGAATCTGCACCGCTTCCCTACATTACCAGATTATAGAATAAAGAATGAAAAATCTCTGAACTCCACAAGGCCAAGACCAAGGCAAACTTTCCAAAACTTATTTTTCCCAGCTGAGATTTCACAAAGTTTGGACACCATGCATGACAATAGCCATGATACCCTATCCAAATTGCCTTGATTTTCATCCATTTACCTTTTAAAAAATCTCAAAAATTTCAAAACCCTGTTTATTCTGCAACATATTTCTAAGATTTATTTTAGAGTTAGATGATGGAAACACAGAAAATAGCTTGATCTGATACTCTACTTCCATTGAATTTCTAGGTGGGTGTTTGGACTTACAGTCTTCAAGCCAAAACAAACTCAGAAACATTAACTATAACAGTTAATTCTCGAGCAGCAAATTCTTCTGTGGCCCCAATCACAGTGAATGCTAAAATGAATAAAGACACAAACAGCTTCCCCAGCCCAATGATTGTTTACGCCGAAATTCTACAAGGGTATATACCCATTATTGGAGCCAATGTGACTGCATTCATTGAATCAAATAGTGGGAAAACAGAAGTTTTGGAACTTCTTGATAATGGTGCAGGTAATTTACAGTGTTTTCCTTTATTAAAGAATAAGCCTATATTTTCATAACTCAGGATATATTATGGGTCCCGTGACAGTATATTATGGGGGAGTGAGAAACACCAAGAAAATTGATGCAGATTGTGAACAACAGAGACAGCAGGAAATTCTACTCAGGTAAAACCTACAAAGTGATTAGCAAGTGTCTAGCACATAGTAATACTCAGTAAGTGTTATTTGCTGTCATTATTGTTCGTCATCAAGAGAACCAATGTCTATCACCAGATAGGAAGGTCTCGCTCAACAAACCGAGGACTGCATCAAGACTTCTGAACAAGTGCTCCTGGGGGCACATCATCAAGAGAGTCTGGCCAGAGAGAGTGAAACACAGCAGCCATGAGGGGTGAAGGGGTAGAACCTGGGCCCCCAGCAGGGAAAAGGGACAGGCAAGAGTAATTCTCAAACTGCAAATACAGTCCTGGGAACTGAGGCCCAAGGGCAGGCAGAACTGCCACAGGACAGGAGGGGACATTACAATGGCATCAGATACCAGGTTTGACTAGTATGAAACAAGACACAGTGTGGGCCATGCTCTCCCTGGTGTGCTGGGTGAGTAGCGTTTAAAGATCTTTTTCCCAGACTCTGGGTTATTCTGGGAACTGAACCTTCTTTTGAGAGTTCAGTGAGCAAGAAAAAAAAAAAAAAAAGCATACCAATCTGATAGACATCTGGATTGCCATGGATTTCTATCAGTATCTTACACAATGAATTATCTATCATCAAGAGCTGGCTC
>PVJC01039529.1:0-15547 GCA_004026665.1 Murina feae | reverse complement strand
CTGCCTTCCTTTCCCACTTCCCGGTGCTGCCAAGGGGTCTGGGGAGCTGCTAAGCAGGCCCCTGGCCCCTGCAGCCTTGCTTTCCCACTCCCCGGTGCCCCGCAAAGGGCCTGGGAAGCCCACCAAGCAGGCCGAGACCGCCCCGCTGCCTCTTTCCCACTCCCCAGCCCGCCACCTTGCTTTCCCACTTCCTGGTGCCCTCCAAGGGCCTGGGAAGCCCACCAAGCAGGCTGCCAACCCTGCCGCCTCTTTCCCGCTTCCCGGTGCCCTCCAACCCTGCCGCCTGTTTCCCATTCACGGGTCCTGGGTCCTGCACTGTCCCGCCCTGCAGCCGCTCTGTGCACTCGGGAGGTCCCTCAGCCCAGCCTGTGCCCTCTCACAGTCTGGGACCCCTCGGGGGATGTCCACCTGCTGGCGTGCCTGACCAGCCTGGGTGAGGGGCTTTAAAGCTGCCCACAGCTCCCATTGACCAACGTCCCAGCAAGGCCGGCTGGACGCAGGTTTGCTATAATTGATGCTGTTCCTTTAAGGCAGCTTCTATAATGAAACAATTGTTACACTTAATTGTTGCAAATGTGCGTTTTTGCTTCAGGCCAAAGGCTAAGGAGCCAGCGAGCAGGTAGTTTCGCTCTCGCTCCTGCTGCAACGAACTCTGCCTAAACGTTTACTCAGGTCCGTGAGTGGCGGCTGCCATGTTGGCTGGGCTAATTTGCATACAGCTGTTCTGATTGGCTGTGGGCGTCCCGGAGAAATGGTTAATTTTACTATTCCGCTTTTATTAGTTTAGATTGTATTCCTCCTCCCTCCATAATATGTAAGAGTGACCGGCAAATGATAGTTACTCAGTAAACCTTTCAATGATCAAATACATTTCAAAGGCTAACTTCACAGCCACTTTCTCCCAGAGAATCATCACCATGTGTCCTTACTTTTAAGGAGCTCTATTCCATTAGTGTGGCTAAGTTGATAGGTAATTTAATTGAAGAGACAAGCAGATTCAAAAGCATACAAATGGATAAGTGAACATTTGGTTTGTGTCTGGGTAGCATGAGTTCTTTGGATGCTTCTGCCTTCTATTCCAGTTACCATCACCAGCCTCGGTGTCTGAAGGTACCTTCTTACAAGGTTTGCCTCATGATGAAAATCAACATGCCTTTCCACTCTTCCACGCTCTCACCCTCTCTGATGCCATCTATCCTCATTTTAGAACCATTGATTATGTTCAATCTGGCACTTACAACCTGAATAAAATTGAATAAAATTGATGAGAGCAAGTGAATATTGTTAGCTGCAAAAGAAATGATGGGAAAATGATCCCTAGGAATAAAAGGACATGCAGAGTTCAGTGTTAACATCTCTTAAAAGAACGCAAGACTTGCCCTGAGAGCATATGTAGTGTGTACCAACAACCTAGGAATGCTGGACACCATCACTAGATGTGGACATGCTAAGCATCAAAAAGGTGATTTTTATAAGAGTAATTGCTGATAATAATGTCTGTGAAAGCAAATTGGTTGCTGAATTACCCCCAGAAGGAACTGTTTTCTAAGAAGGCTTGACAAAGGCACTTCTTAGGCTAGGCTGATGAACCAATTAGGAAAGTAAAAAGAAGAAATGAATAGGCCATACACACACAGAGTAGAGTCGAGAGAGCTTTAAATTGTGTATGTATGTGCATGTATCTTTATCTTTCCATATATGTGTGTGTGTACACACACACACACACACACACACTAGGGGCCCAGTGCACGAAATTCCTGCACTTGGGGGGGTGTTCCTCAGCCCAGCCTGTCCCCTCTCACATACTGGGAGCCCTCAGGGGGTGTCCTACTGACGGCTCAGGCCTGCTTCCTGCTCCCCTTGGGAAGCAGGTCTAAGGTGCAGTCTGGCCTCCCTTTGTGGGAGGCAACCAGGTTAATCAGGGGAACCCACCAGCCCCATCACCACGCTACTGCAGCCACTGCCAGTCACCAAGGCCACCAAGGTGTTTTCATCAACACGGACTCCAGTCCCTTCACTATGAAGAAATGACAACTTTCTTTAGGCATTTTCAAGATGTGTCTTTCATAGGATATGACATTTCTTTCTTTCTTTTTTTTTATCCTCACCTGAGGATTTGTTTCCATTGATTTTTAGAGAATATGGAAGAGAAGGAAAAAACAGAGAGAAACATCAAAGTGAGAGGAACACTTTGATTGGTTGCCTCCTGCATATGCCCTGACCTGGGTCCCAACCAGGGAGGAGCCTGCAACCTAGGTACATGCCCTTGGTCAGAATTGAACCCAGACCCTGCAGTCAGCAGGCTGAGGCATTATGCACTGAGCCAAACTGGCTAGGGCAGGATATGGCATTTCTTAGCCTTCCAGCAGTGGACCTTCATTTTTTTCCTCCAGGAGTATGGTGGAAAAACCCTAGATCACCTTTTTGGTTTCTTATTACCCAAGTTACTAAGAATATTACCAGTGGCATACAGGGAGCTTAGCCAATGAGCGGTAAGAAAAGGTGTTTCCTCTGTAGTTCGCCCAGATCACCAGCTCCACCCCTGCTCCTCCAATCCTAGCTCTACCCCTACCCAGGCCTGTAACCTCTGGCCGAGGATGCAGGCCTGGGCAGGGGATCCCCAGACCCCTGAAATCGCTGGCTTCACAGAGCCCAGGCCTCTGCGATCACCGGCTCTGATCCTGCCCCCTACCATCTCCGGCTCTGCCCTTGCCCCACTGGCAGCCTCTGGCCAAGGCTACAGGCCGGGCAAGGGACACCCAGGCCCCTCTAAATGCCAGCTCCACCTCTGCCCCACTGTTGCCTCTGGCCAAGACTACAGGCCTGGGCAGGGGACCCCCCAGCCCACTCTGATCTTCTGTTCCTCCCCTCGGGTCCCCTGCCTCCCCCCCCACCTGCCTGGCTAACAGGCCTGACCACTTCAGTGATGTGGCTGAGCTGGACTGGGCACCACCATCTTGTGGCTATGGGGGCAGCCATCTTTGTGATGGAGTGATGCCTAATTTGCATATTACTCTTTTATTAAATAGGATACACACACACATATCACCCTATGTAAACTATAAACATCTCATTAAATTGATAAAATCAGTATCCTACTTAAAGAGGTCCTGCAAATTATCAGTAGACTTTGTGTATGTGTGCCTTATGAAACATAAAAAAAGTAGTCTTTTGAGTTTGCTAAGACTGTGAAAACTTTATTGTGACACATTGATCTACCAGTTACTAGATCAACAACTGTGAAGGAAATAGAGAATTGATGTCTAGCTGGGATCCTCAGACTTAATTAAAAGGACCCTGAGAATAGACTTGTTTCTAGCTGTCTACATCATGACTGACATGAAAATGTTTCTTTCTACACTAAGACAAAGAGCTTATTTTG
Source organism: Murina feae (assembly GCA_004026665.1). Taxonomy (NCBI): domain Eukaryota; kingdom Metazoa; phylum Chordata; class Mammalia; order Chiroptera; family Vespertilionidae; genus Murina; species Murina feae. The sequence continues at coordinate 12,165 of PVJC01039529.1, read as the reverse complement.
AGACAGCTATGAAGTGTATATGGAGAATGTGTTAGTACAGTATGTGTGCATATGTGTGTGTGTGAGAGCACATGCATGTGTGTTTAAAATAATGAGAGCAAGGAAAAAAAAGACTCATACTGCATTATTATCTTCTTGTCTATTAGAAAGTGGATTAACTTGTGATGAATATGACTGTCTAAGGCAGTGGTTCTCAATCTGTGGGTCGTGACCCCTTTGAGGGTCGAACGACGCTTTCACAGGGGTCGCCTAAGACCATCCTGCATATCAGATATTTACATTACGAATCATAACAGTAGCGACATTACAGTTATGAAGTAGCAACGAAAATAAATTTATGGTTGGGTCACAATATGAGGAACTGTATTTAAAGGGCCAGAAGATTGAGAACCACTGTCTAGCAGGGGTCCTCAAACTTTTTAAATAGGGGGCCAGTTCACTGTCCCTCAGACCGTTGGAGGGCCAGACTATAGTTTAAAAAAAAACTATGAACAAATTCTATGCACACTGCACATATCTTAAGCAGGACAGGTGGTGGCAAAAACACCCACATGTGGCCCGCGGGCCGTAGTTTGAGATGCCTGGTCATACCCACATGGGTAGTCATTCAGGCTAAGTACAGAGAAGAGGCCAGCTAAGGAATTGATGTTTTTGAAATGTGTTTAAAATTTTCCTTGAAGCTTCCATTTTAAAATATATCCAGTGTTTGGGTGCAATAGGAAAGAGCAAGGAATGAGGAAGCAGAGTGGTACTGTTCTGTCCTGGCTTTAGGAATTCCTGACCACGGCTCTGGATAAAACATCTTCCTGGACTACGTCTAGCATCTCTTTAAAAGTGTTGCTGGAAGTGATGATAGATAAATGGTCAGCTTGGCATCATATAACCATGACACTTTTTTTCAAGTTAATGTTTTAAAGGAACAATGAATTCACACAAACGCACATAAATGTGGGGAAAAACAAATTTGGTGCCAGCTAAAAAGGAAAAAAGCCTTAGGCACAAAAAAAATCAACAAAATTACATTTCAATGAAAAATGTAGTTACATCTTAAATTTACTCACACTAACCTCAAATGTACAGCATCCCCCTTTCCCCCCACCCACCTAAGCAGCTTTTTAACTGTCTGTGGCTAATTGATTTTTCGGAAAAAGACTTGACAACAATGGTATTTCCATTTCTTCTAGTTTAAATCGTCTCCTTTCTTAATGTTTAATAGTGAACAATGAAGGCCCATTTTTATTTTTTTAAATTCTGGCTCCCTTTTTCTGCCCAAGATATGGAGCTCTGGTATATGACAGGAAACTCACTGTGTCACTATACCAGGGGCCGGCATCTTAGACCCACTCCCTGCCCACTGGGTTCTCACTCCTCTGCTGTTATGTGCCTGATCTGTTCTCTCCCTGCACTGGTGGCCCTTGAATTGTAGCTGGTTCCATCTCACCCTTCAAGAAAATGGGAGGCTACCTGCTCTTGGAGTAGTAGTCCTAGCACATGCCCCTGATTCCCAATCTCCTTGGCAGCAGCCGTATTTCACCCAAATTTTGCCAGCCCACATCCCTTCACTAGAGGACATGGGGGCTTCCAGGCTCCCTGCTTATCACACATGGGCCAAGTGGTTTTGCCAGACTAATATGCGTGGTCAAAGGACAGTGCCCTGAGCACCAGTGCAGGTACTTCTCCACCCAGCAAGTCCAGGGCACTTAGTTGATAGGAAATGCTGCTGAGCCTGAAAACTGCCAAAAAGTCAGGTTACTTTATCATGTCCAGGTTACTTTATCATGCTTTCATGTGAGATGGAAAAGAGAATATCCGGAGATTTTCATTTTTTATGTCTTCCGGCAACTAGAGCTGGGGTCTAATCTTAGTGGGATTTGGAGCCTTCAGTTCCTCAGGGAGGAAAGAAGGGAGGAAAATACCATGGCAACAAATCCTTACTAATTCATTTCAGATGAAGATGCTACAGAGAGAGGGAAAGCTGGGAGGCATGATCCCAGGTTACATTCCCAGCTACGCAGTCCTGGTGCTTCCTCTCCCCACCCGCTGGGATCAGGGTCCCCTTTACAGACTCTTCACTGGCCAGTGGTATGGCTTCCTCTGTGGGCCAGGGACAGAGATGGGGTGCAGCCCATCTGTCCTGCCATGTGGACTAAATGTCTGCTGCTTCGGGTCCAGCAGCACCAGCCAAAGGGATGCCTTGCCGCCCCTCCCTTTTTCTCACCCCACAGCACAGTTTTCCTTGTTGTTGTTATTGTTTTTGAGTCAGACACAGCAAGGCTAAACATTATAGTTGTTTTGTCGCATTCCACAAGGCAGTCTGGCATGATGTAGAAAGCCTAGTTTCTGGTCTCAGTGTTGACAATATCTCTTTAGCCAAAGGCATTCTCTGAGAACAAGACCCTAGCTATACACAGGATTGTTCCTCCTCTTTAAATTCTTATTTCCTGACCATGGTCTCTTCTTTTCTTTCAGGCACTCCCTGGTTTCACAGAGTCGATTGGCCATTCTGATGGGCCTGAAGCTTCTTCCTATATTTGGGGTGGTTTCTTGATAAAGGGAAGAGCTACTTCTCAAGTCAGAAGTCAAAAATGCCAAGTATTCCGACTTCCTTGCGAGCTAGAACTTAAGCACATGACAGAGGCCCCACCCACCAAGACCTCTTGCACAGGCTTTGTGTTGGGAGGTGACAGTTGTGAATACCAAGGAAGCTCCAGCAGGGGAGAATTCTCAGGCCCCGAGAAGCAGGGTCTCAGTGGCAGGAGTTGGGGTGGAGCAGGGTCCGTGTTCAACAGTGGGGCCATGGCAGCCTCAATGATCAGTTCTGTCTGATAGTTTGGATCTTCCTGATGGTGCAGCCCTTTGTCGTCCTTTAGGTCTGACAAATTCTGTGACTGACCAAGAACATTTTAACATTTCATTTTCTGCTTAAAACAGACAAAGTTGGTTTCTAATCACATCCAAAGACCTAAATGATACATATGGCTTACAGGACCTTTTAGGGTTCAACCACTAACTTCCTCCCCAGCTTCTTAGTATGACTTCCTGCCTCACATGCTTCAAAGCAGACATATTTAAAGACTTTCATCATGACCTGTTTGGCTCTTTCTCACCTCCCAATTTGTAAATACTCTGCCTTCTGTCTAGAAAGCCCCTCCTAGCCCTCTGTATTGGGAGGGCTCTTATTTTTTTAAAATATATTTTTATTGATTTCAGGGAGATGGGAAAGGGAGAGTGGGATAGAAACATCAATGATGGGAGAGAATCATTGATAGGCTGCCTTTCACATGCCCCCCACGGTGGATTGAGCCCTCAACCCTGGGCACGTGCCCCTGACCAGAATCGAACCCAGGACCCCTCAGTCTGCAGGCTGAGGCTCCATCCACTGAGTCAAACCAGCCAAGTTACTCATTTTTTGAGTCTCAGTCTTAGCATCACTATCACTGGGACAGTTTCTATGGTGGAATCTGCTAGTTTCCCACCTAATTCCGCTCCTCCCTTCTACATTGCTAACAGAACTCCAATTGTGTACAGGCTGGTGTGGCCCAGTTACTAATACTCACCCCCTTAGTCTCTCTGAAACTATGAATGGCGAAGTTATTCAGTCTTGGCCAATGAGCTATAACTAGAAGTCTACCAGGTGGGTTTTGCATGATGTAAAGGGTCAGACTCAGTCCACATGTGTCTCTTTTCTTTCTCCATTTTTTACCTGCAGTGCATACCTGATGTCCAGCACTGAAGCAGACATTTTTATGGCTGTGAGAACAAGAACCACACTGGGGGAGAAGGAAATCAGAAGGAGACGTTATTCTTAACGACTTCCTGGAACAGCTGGACCAGATGTGAACTACTTACCTCCAATTTCTTATTGTGTAATATGAATACATCTCTAATTAGGTCACTGCTGTCTGATTTCTGTTATATGCTGTTGAGTGCAATTCTGAGCCCCTTTGGCAACCTGGCCAGGTGCTCCTTTTAGTCATTTTCATAGGATCCTCTACATCGCCTATGAAAACACATGTATCACTTAGTTGTAATTCCCTGTTTATTCATCCATATCTTCACTTTCAATTGTAAGCTCCATGAAGACAATGAATGAAGTGGGTTAAATTGTGTTTTCCAAAAAGTTAATTGGGAGGGCTCTAACCCCAGGTACCTGTGAATGTGATCTGGAATGTGATTTGGAAATAGAGTCTTTGTAGATATAATGAAGTTAGAATGAAGTTTTATTGGTTTAGAGTGGACCCTATATCCAATGACTGGTGTCTATAAAAGAGAAAGAAGACAGACTTGGATTCAAAGACACACACAGGAAAGGAGGCTATGTGATGTAAAAAACAGAGATTGGAGAGATGCTGCCACAAGCCAAGGAACACCTGGGGCCTCCAGAAGCTGGAAGAGGCAAGGAAGCATTCTCTTCTAGAGCCTCCAGAGGGAGTGTGATATTGCAGACAACTTGATCTCAGAAATGAGACAGTATAAATTTCTATTGTTTTAATGCAATAGGAAGCTGGTGGTAATTTGTTAAGGCCATTCTAGGAATCTAACAGAGTGATCACACTTGCATTGTTTAGATTTGTCCACACCATCTTATGTTATGTCACCAATCTCAGAATTTCTCTTAGAACAAGTCAGCCCTAGAGCCTTAATGTGGGGAGGATCAGAGTTGGAAGCAATGCTGGTTCTGCTTTGTGAGCTAATAATTTGCTGATTTGATATTATGTGTCCTAGCAGCCTCCCAATGAAGTCAGGATGCAAGAATCCAGAAGCCAAGGATAGAAAACACATTTCATTTTGATTACCTGGATAGCATTGTGTGTTGCATAGGATTCTAAAGCTGCACTTCAGTCATTTATTCCATTTATTGAACAATTATTTATAGGATGGCTACTATCCTGGGATCCACACATACAGAAAAGCAAAATCAATGAACCAATGAACCAATCAGTCAATCCATGTCTCCATAGAGTTGACATTGGAAAGAGTGCTGTGACGGATTAAAGATGATTTCCATAAACAGAGGAAGGAAGATTGAGATAATTTACTATCCTTCCAGATTGGATCTGGTTGTAGTAATAGATTTTCAGGCAGTTCCACAACTGGAACTCATATAAACTCTACTCATGTCTGCTGACAGCTCTTTTTTATTTCCATTTTCAAAGAGCACACGAGTGGCAGACCCCAGTTTGAGGAGAGGAGCTGGGAGTGTTTCATTGCTGCACCAAATATATTCCTAAAGCTCAGGGGAAGAGTTAAGGACATTTTCATGCCTGAATCAGAATCTCAACAAATTCAGAGTACATATCACTGAAGCAAAAGATTTTATTTTCCGTTAGAGAAGACAGTGAAAGCTAGAGGCTGGAAGGTGTTGTAGATAACTTTAAAATAATAGCTGTGGATAGTTGTTCAGAATAAGGGTGGCATGAGGTTGAGTGTGTCTTTAGCTGAACTTCTGAGAAATAGCAGAAAAAAATAAACTAAATTTAAATACAACTAATCCAATATACAAATGAAAATTACACACACACACATTCAGTTTGAAAGGATAACTTAAGGCATTCCCCTGATCTCAATCAAGCCAGCTCTAAAATTTGGTGTGTCAAGAATCCATTAGAAACATGTTGTGTAGCAAATCCCTTTTCTAACTTGATAAGATTTCAGTGTTTGTGACAATGCTAAATTATCCAGTCTATGAAGAGCAGGCATTTTCATATCAACATGGCAGACACCTCAAATTATGTTATATTACCCCTTCTGACCATACCTGAGGTCTTTGTTCAGCTACTTAAAGTAAAATTATTTCTTTCATTATAATTTGATGAAAATGGGAAAGAATTTTGGCTGGAGACTGAGGAAATCTGGGATATTATGGTAGTCTCAGGGGGACACAGGTTCAAGGTGAGGTATGGTTTCAGTGTAAATTTTATGGTAAATATTCTGGTAAATATTTTATTCTTTGTCAGCTGCTATCTGAGAAAAATGACTCTGGGAGTTACTGATTCAATCTTTAGAAATGCCAGCACTATGCAAATTTGACCTGTCTTCAATCTGGCTTGTGACACCGATCAAGCCACTTAGAGCTCAAGCCTAACACAATTACAAAGACCCAAGGGTCTGTCTAGTCCAGCTGTGGAGTTACTGGAAAGAATGTCCTCTCTCCATGATCTCAAAGCCCTTCTCAACTTCATAATGTGTTTCTGTGCAAAGGTGCTCTGAAGTCAGCCTAAGCCGTGACACTGAGTACCGAATCCGATTAAGCCCTTCACAGTGTGAACTATCTGGTCAAAGGACTCGCAATATCTGCATACACTAATTTATGGCTATTTTTAATGTCAGTTATGCACTTTGCCTTTGGCTATGTAACCAATGACTCTCAAATTAGGCTGCAAGGCTATAACTGGGCTACTAAATATATTTCACAACTCTCTCAAAACTCAAGTCCCTTCTCAGTTCTTACATATAAGAGATATGCAAATCCATACATGTTTACTTTCACAAAGGACTTAATAATATGTATGACTAAATTAATGGGTGAGCTATTAGAGTTACTTGAATTTCATTATTGCCAAATAAATTATCACATATATGGAGCATGCTGAGGACTTAAATTCAGTATTGGGTTACGAAGACCAACTGATACACTATACTCTAAAATGTGGCTGAGTTTGAATATTTCTTGCATACACATAATTTAAATGGCAGAACACTAGTCATGATATAGCACCAGGGGTGGTTGTCTTAAAATAGATACTAAATATTGTTATTTTTTTGCCTTTACATTGTAATTTATTAATTTTTTTAACTACATTATTATCTGTGTATTTGTTGTGGGAGTTTGGTTAATGCTACAGAGCATGTATGCTCATCAATAATATTTTCAGCCCATGGCCCATAACTTCTGTAATGACTAGATTCTGTGTCTATGTTATGTGGTCTCAATTGGAATCACCCATTTTACCATTTCTAAAGTCTAGGTGCCTTCTTTCTGTCTTCCTCTCCCTTCCCCTCCTCCTCCTATTCGCCTACCTTTGCTTGTATAATCACATCTCCTTGTCTCCACCTACTTTCTTCTTTTGGGAAGTTGGAAATGGGGTGGTGGGTATGGCATGGCATAGCATGTTGGGTCCTGACAAAGAAGGCCCCACTGAAGAAGTCTAAGGTATAATGATATAGACTTGGATGTAATGAAATAGAATAAGGCAGATGTAACATATATTCATAAAAAATGATGTTCGTGCTTTACATTTTAATTCACAGCATCTTTAAATAATTTAAAAATCCCTTAAGCATATATCTTCCTTGGAAAATTTCTATAGACATAACATACATATATCTATTTGCCCTCTTCTCCCCTTCTATTATGTGAGGGGTATTTCTTTACAGAGATATTTTTAAAAAGACTGCGTGTCACCATCAAACTAGAGAACCATATCTAATAGAAATCATTTGTATATATGTATATACATGAGTGTGCATTGTTTGTACAGTATCTTTGACAGTTGTTTTAACACATCCTATTTTTCCTATTAGAATGAGACAAGGGAAGTTCTCATCTCAAGTACAAATTTGATTCCTCAAACACAACTCCTTGAGAAATCATCCAACTGGAATAAAATGACCAAGCTTTGTAAATATGCAAAGTTGGTTTTAATCTTGAAAAAGTTCCTTGATGATAGAAGAAAACATTGCCTTGGCAGTTGAATCCTTACTGGAGGAAGGAGACCATCTCATCGCTTACTGTTCAGTGACGAGGCTGAGCATCACTGCCACACACAATCCCACCACACAAAGCATAATCATGTTCAACGCATTGTGGCAGGTGTTTTGGAACATCCAGACTCTCAAATTAGAGTTGTACAGGCTGCACGATGATACTGAGAACAAACACTCGGTTTTGTGGGAGTACATTTAGTCATGCTGATGTACTTTAGCATCTATTTAGAAATTTTAAATCACTCAGTGGTTGAGCTGCCACAAAAATTACTTTTGTGCACAGTACTCGTGAATGAACCAGCTTTGGTCTGCCTGTCACTTACTGCTTGTCTCAGTATTGGAGTAAGGGCCATAGAGACAGCATTCTTCTGTAATGGGTTTTACACAGTAAATGTAGCATCAGTCTATGTATTGGTGTCAGTAGCTGGGGAGAGAATTTAAGTAACTCTAATAGCTGACCCATTAATTTAGGCATAAAATTTAAGTTCACGTGTAAATCAAGCACATGTTATTTTTAGCTTAACTGGAACACAAAAAGATACCTCTTCTACAAGAGATCCCTCTTTTCTTTATTTTTTTCTAGTTAGCATTTCTAAAGATGCCCAATAAAAAGATACATCTTTCTATCTATCTTCTCCATGTTGTCAGATTCTAGAAGAGGGTATTTCAGTGTGGGCAGCATACTAACATACCCCAGCGTCACTAAACATCCAAGCACAACTGCACCCTTTACATTCTCATTTCCAAATGTTTTCATGATCTGTCTCAAAAATATCCTATTTCAAATAAATTAAAATAAACTCTAATTACTCTTTTACTTTTGAAATCTTCAGTATTTTTGTCAGACATATTGCTCTGTAACTGATGTAGAGTAATTTTATGAAAAGAATGATTAACAGCCCTACCTGGGTATAAATCTTTGGATATTTTTAGTCATCCCATGGGGTTGAATAAGGTAGGCATACCCATTAGGCTAATGCTTTCTTGGCTTGGTCTCAAAATGGCACATGGACCTGGGTACAATGCAGATTCCTGAACCAGACCAGACCCACTGCATTAGAATGTCTAAAGGAAAGGACCAAGTAATCTGCCTTTTAGCCAGCATCCTGAGTGATTCTTATGGACATAACTATTTGAGAACCGCTGTGCTAGACAGATACATGCACATTTCATGTAGGTACACTAGGTCAACAGAGAATGATTTTTTAATAGGAAAAAAGCTAGCATTTATTAAGAGTCCACCATAGTATATAGGTTACATTATTTAGGTTGCCCATCAGTATTTTGAAAGAGATACTGTCCACATTTTACCAAAGAGGACATGGAGTTTTTTCTGTCCCAGGATCCAATCAGGGATACCACACTGCATTTAGAATATGGACTTATAAATAAACTAGAGGCCTGGTGCACAAAAATTTGTGCACTGGGGGGGTGGGGTGGGGATCCCTCAGCCCAGCCTGTGCCCTCGGTGAGGGGCTGAGAGCCATTAGTGCAGGCCTGGACGTTTCCCACCGGAGGGCCCACGATCGCACACGCCTGGTGGGCCCACACCGCTGAGGGGACACACCTGGCGCAGAGTTGGGTGGCAAGCCAGGGGTGGACGCTGGTGCAGAATCCCTTGGTGGGGCCCTGCTGCTGAGCAAACACACCTGGGGTGGAGCTGGGCAGTGAACTTGCTTCGGATGCTCCGCACTGTGCAGCAGACGCTCCCGCACGCCCTGTGGAGGCCCCTGGGGGGCGGATGAAGGTAGTGGACCCTGGGCGGGTGTTCCTGGACACCCTGTGGAGGCCCCCAGGGCAGAGCCAGGCAGTGGACCCAGGACAGGCGTTCCTGGATGTCCCGCAGAGGCCCCCAGGGGGCAAAGCCAGGCAGCAGACCCAGGACAGCTGCTCCTGCACACCCTGCAGAGGCCCCGTGCTCCTGCATGCCCCGGGGAGGCCCCCAGGGGGTGGAGCCAGGCAGTGGACCTGGGACAGGCGCTCTTGGATACCCCTCAGAGGCTCCCGGGGGCAGAGCTAGGCAGCAGACCCAGGACAGCTGCTCCTGGTCGCCTTAGGAGGCCCCAGGCCAGACCCCCCTTCCCACTGAGCTGACACACCTGGCACAGCTATGCTGGCTGGCTGTGGAGGCTCCCAGTGCAGAGCCGCCCTGCCAGCCTCCATCTTGGCTGGGTTAATTTGCATACAGCCGCTCTGATTGGCTGTGGTAATGGTCAAATTTGCATGTTTCTCTTTTATTATAGAAGATAGTGCTGAGAAAAGTAACTCGCTATTTGGAAAAATATAAAATTAGATCAAGAATGAACTCCTAAAAGATTAGGAACTTAAAAGTAAAAAATAAAACCACAAAAATACTAAAAGAAAAACATGAGTAAATTTATTTTTAATTTCATGGTATGAGAAGTCTTTTTAACTATATCTTAAAATCCAGAGGATATAAAATAAATGATTCATAAATTTGATAATAACAGCAACAAATATTTATGTGTAGCAAAAGCATATCATAAAGTAAAAAGAGAAGTGATTTACTGGAAGGAAATATTTTCAACATATATTACAAACCAATGACTAACATACCTAATGTATTAAAAAACTCTTAATTTTATTTTTCAATTACAGTTTACATTCAATATTATTTTGTATTAGTTTCAGATATATAGCATAGAGCTTAGGCAATCATATACTTTACAAAGTAGTGCCCCCAATATTAAGTATCCATCTGGCACTGTACATAGCTATTATAATACTAGAGGCCCAGTGCGTGAATTCATGCACAGGGATGGGGTGGGGGGAGGGACCATGGAAGGTTGGCTGGCCTGGGGAAGGACTGTGGGAGGTTGGCTGGCAGGCCCCGAGAAGGGAGCCAACCCTTGGCCACCCTCGGGAAGGGGCTGCATCCACGGCCACTCACCCCCAGTTCCCCATCCCAGCCCGGCCTGAAGGCCCCGGAAGGGTCAGGAGAGGAGGTGATGATCTCTGGGATGGGCATGGAAGGCATGGATGCCGGACACCCTGACACCATGCAGTTCCCTGTCTCCATCCCTCCTCCTTCCCTCACCACCTCACTACCATGGTGGGCGGGCAGCCCCCAGGGAAGGGAAGAGGATGGGAGCAAGACAATTCTTGTGTTAAGGGCTAACTTTTGACAGGTTTCAGAGAGGAAGTGCTCTGCTATGTACAAAACCCTGACCCAGAAGCAGGTCTCTATTAATGGTTTGGCACCAGGGGCCAATGAGGGCCAGCCAGCCAGGGGAGGGGCTGTGGAAGGTTGGCTGATGGAGCACACTGATCACCAGGGAGCAGCTCCTGAATTGAGTGTCTACTCTCTAGTGGTCACTGCACATCATAGTGACTGGTTGACTGGTCATTCTGGTTGTTCAGTCATAACGTTCGCTTAGGCTTTTATATATATAGATTACAAACTATGTTTCTTATGCTGTACTCTACATCCCTAGGACTATTTTGCAGTGTACAAAGAACTCTTAAACTTGAAAGGTGGAGAGTAAAAAAACCAATAGGTAAGTGAGAAAAGACATAAAAGACAGGTTACAGAAAAATAGAAAGTAGTTCTTAAGTATATGAAGAGATGTTCAAAATTACTCACAATTATATAAATAAAAATGAAAACACTGAAATAACATTTCTGTCCTATCAGATCAAAAACTATTAAAATGTATGACAACACATTCTTTTGACAAGGCTGTGGGAAGCAGTCTCATACACTGCACAAGCAAATGCAAACTGGTACAACTATTCTAGGAAAGTTTGGTAATTTTAAACAAAGCAATGTATGCATTTATCTTTTATCCAAGCAATTTCACTTCTAGGACCTCACACATCCAACAATAGAAAAATACACGCATATAAGGTCATTCATTGTTGTATTGTTAATATTGCAAAATATTATAAATATCTATATAAAGGAGAATTGTTGAATAAATTATGGAGTTCTATGAAGCAGTAAGAAAAAATAAGGAAGATATTTATGAACTGATGTGGAGTGTTTTCCATAATATATCATTAAATGTAAAAGAATACCTATGGTAAGCTATCTGGTAAGAGAAATGGGATATGAGATAAAATACATTTGTGTGTTCATCTATGCAAAAATAATACAGGAAGAATAAAACAGAAAATAGGTTTCTTACAAAGGGTGGGTGGGAATGGCACAAAAAGAATGGAATAGCAAAGAGAAATGATAGGAATGATATTGCTCTGAGTGTATCCTTCTGTATAATTCTGACTTTTAGAACCATGATAATGTTTTATAACTATTAATTTAATTTAATTTCAAAATAAAAAAATTAAATTCATCTATGATGTAAAAACAACCCCAAATGGAATACAAATACAGGGTGTCCCAAGACATGTATACATACTTTAACAGCGGATAGCTCATTTTTTAAAATGAAATGTGTTTTAATAAACACTGCCTTTATAATTATTCAAAGTACATGT
>PVJC01039528.1:0-16219 GCA_004026665.1 Murina feae | reverse complement strand
CTGCCCATCTTCCTCCAGCCACCAGAAAGCAGGGAAAACCCCGCCTCGTGGTCAGGCCAGCCTTTTCCTGCTCCCTGATCCCTGGAAGGGACCTGGGAAGCCACCAAGCAGGCCGCCAACTCTTTCCCACTCACCCGTCCCCTGCTGCCTTCCTTTCCCACTTCCCGGTGCCGCCAAGGGGTCTGGGGAGCTGCCAAGCGGGACCCAGCCCCTGCAGCCTTGCTTTCCCGCTCCCCGATTCCCCTCAAAGGGCCTGGGCAGCCACCAAGCAGGCCGAGACCCCCCCTGCCGCCTCTTACCCGCTTCCCGGTGCCCTCCAACCCTGCCGCCTCTTTCCCACTCATGGGTCCTGGGTCCTGCGCTGTCCCGCCCTGCAGCCGCTCTGTGCACTCGGGAGGTCCCTCAGCCCGGCCTGTGCCCTCTCGCAGTCTGGGACCCCTCGGGGGATGTCCACCTGCTGGCTGCCTGACCAGCCTGGGTGAGGGGCTTTAAGGCTGCCCACAGCTCCCATTGAGCCAACGTCCCAGCAAGGCTGGCTGGAGGCAGGTTCTGGAGTTTTTTCTCCTATAATTGATACTGTTCCTTGAAGGCCTGGGGTTATCTTCTATAATTAATACACTGTTCTTTTAAGGCGGCCTTCTAACTAACTGAAGCCTCCTCTGCTTCACCTCGCAGCGTCTATAATGAAACAATTGTTACTTTTACTGGTGAGGCCGGAGCTGCTCTTTCCTTCAGCTCTGGAGGATTCTATGATTGTTACATTGTTTCAAATGTTTCAAAGCTGTGTTTCGCTAGAAGCAGTTTAATCGGAGCTGAGCTGAGCGGGCGCAGCTTCACTTTCGCTCCTGCCGCAATGGAAAGGGCTGTTTACTCAGGTCCGTGAGTGGCGGCCGCCACGTTGGCTGGGCTAATTTGCATACAGCCGCTCTGATTGGCTGGTGGGCGTGGCTTACCCGTCTCGGAGAAACGGTTAATTTTAATATTTCGCTTTTATAGAGTAGATAGTATTCCATTGTGTAGATATAATATAGTTTTCTAATCCACCCATCTACTGATGGGCACTTAGGCTGTTTCCAAATCTTAGCTATGGTGAATTGTGCTGCTGTGAACATAGGGGTGCATATATCCTTTCTGATTGGTGTTTCTGATTTTGTGAGATATATTCCTAGAAGTGGGATCACTGGGTCAAATGGGAGTTCCATTTTTAGTTTTTTGAGGAAACTCCATACTGTTCTCCACAGTGGCTGCACCAGTTTGCATTCCCACCAGCAGTGCATGAGGGTTCCTTTTTCTCTGCATCCTCTCCAGCACTTGTGGTTTGTTGAGTTGTTGATGATAGCCATTCTGACAGGTGTGAGATAGTACTGCATTGTCATTTTGATTTGCATCTCTTGGATAATTAGTCACTTTGAGCATGTTTTTATATATCTCTTGACCTTCCTTTCTGTCTTCTTTCAAAAACTATCTATTTAAGTCTGCTGCTCATTTTTTTATTGGATCATTTATCTTACTTTTATTAAGTTGTATGAGTTCCCTGTAAATGTTGGAGATTAAACCTTTATTAGTGATAACATTTGTAAAAATGTTCTCCCATACAATGGGCTTTCTTGTTGTTTTGTTGATGGTTTCTTTTGCTGTGCAAAAGCTTTTTATTTTGACTTAGTCCCATTTGTTTATTTTCTCTTTAGTTTCCATTGCCCTAGGAACAGTATCGGTGAAGAAATTGCTTCGGCACATGTCTGAGATTTTGCTGCCTGTGGATCCCTCTAGTATTTTTGTGGTTTCCCTCTTGTGTTTAAGTCCTTTATTCATTTTGAGTTTATTTTTGTGTATGGTGTAAGTTGGTGGTCTAGTTTCATTTTTTTGCATGTATCTGTCCAATTTTCCCAACACCATTTATTGAAGGACTGTCTTGACCCCATTGTATGTTCACGCCTCCTTTGTCAAATATTAATTGATCATAGTGGTTTGGGTTGATATCTGGGTTCTCTATTCTATTCCATTGGTCTATATGTCTGTTCTTGTGCCAGTACCAGGCAGTTTTGAGAACAGTGGCTTTGTAATACAGCTTGAAATTGTGTATTGAGATCCCACCTACTTTGTTCTTTTTTTTTTGTAGGATTGTTGTGGCTATTTGGGGTCTTTTTTTAAATTCCAGATGACTTTTTTGGAAAGTTCTTTCTAGGTCTGTGAAATATGCCGTTGGTATTTTAATGGGGAGTGCATTGAATCTAGAGATTGCTTTGGGTAGTATGGACATTTTAATGATGTTGATTCTACCAGTTCATGAATATGGTATGTTCTTCCATATGCTTATGTCTATCTCTTTTTTCAGTGTCCTATAGTTTTCCGCATATAGGTCTTTTACCTCCTTATTTAAGTTTATTTCTAGGTATCTTAATTTTTTTGGTGTGATGGTAAATGGGATTGCTTTTTTAGTCTCTCTTTCTGTTAGTTCACTATTGGTGTATAGAAATGCCATAGATTTCTTGGCATTAATTTTGTATCCTGCTACATTGCCGAATTCAATTATTAAGTCTAATGGTTTTTTTGATGGAGTCTTTAAGGTTTTTTATGTACAATATCATGTCATCTGCAAATAAGGACAGTTTTCTTCTTTCCCAATTTGGATGCCTTTTATTTCTTCTTCTTGTCTAATTGCAATGGCTAATACTTCCAGTACTGTGTCAAATAGGAGTGTGAGAGTGGGCATCCCTGTCTTGTTCCTGTTCTTAGGGGAAATGGTTTTAGTTTTTGCCCATTGAGTATGATGTTGGCTGTGGGTTTGTCTTATATGGCTTTTATTATGTTGAGGTATGATTCTTCTAGTTCCATCTTGCTGAGAGTTTTTATCAAAAATGGGTGTTGGATTTTGTCAAATGCTTTTTCTGCATCAATTATATGACTACGTGGTTTTTATCTCTCAATTTGTTTATGTGATGTATCACATTTATTGATTTGTGGATCTTGTACCATCCTTGCATCCTGGGATAAATCCTACTTGGTCATGGTGTATGATCTTTCTGATGTACTGCTGGATCCGATTTGCTAGAATTTTGTTGAGGATTTTGGCATCTATGTTCATGAGGGATATTGGCCTATAATTCTCTTTCATTGTGTTGTCTTTATGTGGTTTTGGTATTAGGGTGATAGAATGAGCTTGGAAGTGTTCCTTCCTCTTGAATTTTTTTGGAATAGTCTGAGTAGGACAGGTTTTAGTTCTTCCTTGAATGTTTGGTAAAACTCCCCTGTGGAGCCATCTGGACCTGGGCTTTTGTTTGCTGGAATCTTTTTGATTACTGCTTCAATTTCTTCCGTAGTTATTGGCCTATTGAGATTTTTAGATTCTTCCTGATTGAGTTTTGGAACGTTGTATTTTTCTAGGAATATGTCCATTTCCTTCAGGTTGTCCAGTTTGTTGGAATAGAGTTGTTCATAGTATTTTTTAACAATCCTTTGTATTTCTGTGGGGTCTGTTGTTATTTCTCCTCTTTCATTTCTGATTTTGTTTATTTGGGTCCTCTGTCTTTGCTTCTTGGTGAGCTTGGCTAGAGGTTTATCAATTTTGTTTATCCTGCACTAGTTGGTTTGGCTCAGTGGATAGAGCAACGGCCTGTGGACTGAAGGGTCCCAGGTTCGATTCCAGTCAAGGGCATGTGCCTGGTTGTGGGCTCAGTACCCAGTGGGGGGCATGCAGGAGGCAGCCAATCAATGATTCTCTCTCAGCATTGATGTTTCTCTCTCTCCATCTCCCTTCCCCTCTGAATCAATAAAAATATATTAAAAATTTTTTTGTTTCTCCTTTCAAAGAACCAGCTCTTGGTTTTGTTGATCTTTTGTTTTTTTTTTTTTTTTTTTTTTTTTTTTTTTTTTTTTTGGTCCTGGTCGTTTATCTCCGCTTTGATCTTTATTATTTTCTTCCTCTGCTTACATTGGGCTTTTCTTGTTGCTCTCTTTCTAACTCTTTGAGTTGTAGGGTTAGGTAATTTATTATCATTGTTTCTTGTTTTTTGCAGTAGGCTTGTAGAGCTATGAACTTCTCTCTCAAGACTGCTTTCTCTGTGTTCCATAGTTTTTGGATTGTTGTGTTTTCATTGTTGTTTGTTGCCATGATGTTTTTTATTTCTTCTTTGATCTCTCTGGTAACCCAGTCATTGTTTAATAGCATGCTATTTAGTCTCCATGTGTTTGATTTTTTTGGATTGTTTTTATTGTAGTTGATTTCCAGTTTTATGCCATTGTGATCTGAGAAGATGCTTGATATGATTTCTATCTTCTTGAATTTGACGAGACTTTGCCTGTGACCCAATATATGGTCTATCTTTGAAAATGACCCATGTGCACTTGAGAAGAATGTATATTCTATGTCTTTGGGGTGAAATATTCTGAAGATGTCAATTAATTCCATCTGATCTAGTGAGTCATTTAGGATTGCTGTTTCTTTGCTGATTTTTTGTTTAGAGGATTTGTCCAATGGTGATAGTGGGGTATTAAAGTTCCCTACTATGATTGTATTGCTGTAAATCTCTCCCTTGATATCCTCTAGAAGTTTTAGCTAAGGCACATGCCCCTGACTGGAATCGAACTTGGGACCCCTGAGTCCACAGACTGATGCTCTATCCACTGAGCCAAATCGGTCAGAGCCGGAAGTTTTTTTTTTAATGTATTTGGTTGCTTCTGTATTGGGTGCATATATGTTTACCAGAGTTATTTCTTCTTGTTGGATTGCTTCCTTTAGTATTATGAAGTGGCCTTCCTTATCCCTTTTTATGTCCTTCACTTTGAGATATAATTTCACTTTGAGATATAAGTATTGCTATCCCAGCTTTTTTTTTTCATTTCATTTGCCTGAAAAACCTTTTTCCATCCCTTCACCATAAGTCTGTGTGAGTCCTTTTTTCTGAGGTGGGTTTCCTATAGACACAGATATATGGGTCATGTTTTCTTATCCATTCAGCTACCCTATGTCTTTTGACTGGGGCATTTAATCCATTTACATTTAAAGTTATTATTGATAGGTACTTGTTTGTTGCCATTTTTATTCTTTACCCCTGTTTTCCTTCTTTGTTTCCTGTTCTTCTTTTTACAGCAGACCCTTTAGCATTTCTTGCATTATTGGTTTGGTGGTAATAAACTCCCTTGGTCATTTTTTGCCAGTGAAGCTCCTGATTTCACCCTCAATTTTGATTGATAGCCTTGCTGGGTATAGTATTCTTGAATTCAGACCCTTGCTTTGCATGACTTTGTATATTTCATTCCATTCCCTTCTTTCCTCATGTGCTTCTGTTGAGAAATCAGTCCTCTGCTTCTTCTAGTCTACTGTTGATGCTTTCTGTTGAGTTCTTTATAGCAGTGCTGTCATTTTTCATTTCTTCTTGGTTCTTCTTCATTTCCTCTTGGTTTTTACACATATTATTGAATTTGTCTTCCATTCTTTTCAGCAACTTATGACCATTTCTCTGAATTCTTTCTCTGACAGGTTGCTTGCCTCCATTTCGTTTACTTCCTTTTCTGGTGATGCCTCCTTTTCTTTCATATGTGGGTTGTTTCTTTGTCTCCCCATGATCTCTCTTCTCCAGGTGTCTGTTTATGCAGTTCTCTCTCTCCTGCGTTGATTTAAAGGCACAAAATACAACACAACAAGGCACAACGCACAAGGCACTGAACACAAATGTATTCATGATACTAATAACCCCAAATAAAGGTGACCACCAGAGAAAAGAGAATTAGGGGATAAGAAAGAAAGAAGAAGAGAAAAAGAAAAAAAAGAGAAAAAAAAAGGAGTGCAAAGATGAAATTGGGAAAAGGAAAAAAAAAAGAGAGAATGAAATAGAAGAGGGAAAAATAACTAATTATATGGGGAGAAAACTCCAATAGAACAGCCACTAATCCCAACAAATGCCAGCAACAAATACCTAGAGATGAATGCAAATTACAAACAACTAATATCAAGTGAAAAATAAACAAAAACAAAACAAAAAACAAAAAGAAAAGGAAGCAATCTCACAAACAAGCATAAAACCCCCCAATATAATCAACAATCAAGCAAACAACAACAAAATGACACAGAGAAAAAAATTGGATAGTGAAGAAAGAGAAGAGAGAGGTGTGTATGGACTTAGAGCAGGGGATTGGAAATTAGATGTATAAGTAGGATGACATTTTAACAAGTGGTAAAAAGAGGGAATAGGGAAAATCTAAAGCAGGAATAGGGTAAGAGAAACAGGACAACATAAGGGGAAAAATTAGGAAGAGAGTGTTGGCATAAAGGTAAAGTTGGGGTAGAGCAAAATGATGCTAAAGGAAAGATGAAAATAGAATGTAGAACATTAATCCCAAAATAAAATAAAGAGAAAGTAAAATGACACTTTTTAAAAATAGGTAAAATAGTAGTAGTAATAATACTGATTAAAAATAAGAATGTAAGAATTAAAAAGGTAAAATCAAGTGAAAAAAATAAATTAAGTTTCTTAAGTAAAAGATGAAAAAAAAATGCAGTAGTGAAGGTCATTCACTTCCTCTACTGTTCTGTTTGGCACATCTGTTTCCTAGTCAGGACAGTACTGAAGTTCCCTGCGTTCCACTGCTCCCTCAGTGTTGTAGGCCACAGTCCTGATTTTCAAGCAGGCAGTATTTCTTTGTTTCTTTAAAAAAATATATATTTTATTGATTTTTTTATAGAGAGAAAGGGAGAGGAATGGAGAGCCAGAAACATCGATCAGCTGCCTCCCGTACACCACCACAACCAAGGTATATGCCCTTGACCGGAATCAAACCTGGCACCTTTCAGTCAGTCGACCAATGCACTATCCACTGAGCCAAACCGGTCAGGGCTAGTTCTTTGTTTCTTATGCTCCTTTATTTGTGTTTTCACAAGAGTCAATTTGTGATCCAACCCCTGGGTGGCAGTGTTTCTGGATTGACCTCCGGGTCTATAAGTCCTCTCTAGCTAGTGGTTAGCTTTTGTTTTCCCTGTGGCACTTAATACTGATTTAGGGGAATGGGCTGCCCCAGAGCTGGTTCTGTGATCTTTATTCCCCACTCTGATCCCCTGGTTCCACAAAAACAACTTTCCCCTGTAGTTTCTTAGAGTGTTTCCAATTGGGTGATCTATGTATTGGGCTTAGTAATAAAAGCTAGGATTTAAAGAGGAAAAAAAAAAAGAGAGAGAGAGAGAAAAGAGCTAGAGTAAGTGCGTAAACTCCGCCCTGCTGCGCAAGTCTGTGCAGTCTTTTCTCCCGTTGGGTCTAAGCAGCCCGCACGCTGTTGAAATTTTTAGGCTGCCCTTTTGCGCCCAGTTCAGCTGTGGGTTGCTTTTTAGAGTTCCCTTCTGTTAGCAGCCCTGCAGATCCCCTTCCACGTTCGCGGATCACACCAGCCCCGGCAGCCGTGGGCTTTTCTGGGCGCAGACTTCCCTGGATCCTCCAGCTCCTGCTGTGCGTGTTTCTCTCTCCTGCCTGGACCACAGACCTCACCGTATCCCAGGCGAAACCTGACCTTTCCCTGAGGGAATGCCGAGCTCCTTCGAATCCGCGTGGTCGCGCTGCTTGGGGACCGGTGTCCCTAGGTTCGCAGCTGTTCGCTGGATGCTGCTGTTGTAGAATCCCGGGATTTCCAGGTTTCCGATAACATCCACTCTCCCCTTCAAGATGGCACGGTCTCCCTTCTCTCCGGCAGGGATCCCAGCAGCAGTGAGGCTGCCCGCTCCAGCAACCCCCCACAGCCCCCTGGAGGATAGCTGTCCCTCAACTCACGAACACTCCCCCTGCGACCACACACTCTCTCTTCCTTCTCTCACTCACGCACTATCTTGCAATCTGCCATCTTCCTTCCTCCTGTGCTGCTTTCTATAGGTAAAGATCCTTTCTTGCTCTAGAGTAGAAAAATATTTATGAATAAGCATTTTGGATTGCTCTAAAAAATATACATATAAATGTGCCCCCAGACCCAGAGAGACATAAGTATTTCATACTTGCATTTCATTAATTGAAGAGTGCAATGTACTGAGGAGTTAAAAAGCTAATATACATTTTAAGCTTATATTTTATAACTTAGATTATTTTCTCTTCCCCTTAAAATTAATAAGCAACCTCACTGCGTCTAATCATAACTCATTATTTGAAGAGTAGACTGAATCCTGAATCCTGAGTTTTCTTTTAAACTTTGTTGTTGACACTATTACAGATGTCACCCCTCACCTATTGCCCACCTCCACCCATCCTCTCCTCCCCTTCCCTCTGGCCATCACCACGCTGTTGTCTGTGTCTGTGGGCTAGGCATATATATTCTTTGGCTAATCCCTTCACCTTCTTTCATCCAGTGCCCCCTGTCTCCCTGCCACCCTGTTCCTCCCGACAACTGTCAGTGTGTTCCATGTATCCCAGCCTATGTTTCTATTTTGTTCATCAGTTTATTTTGTTCATTAGTGAATCCTGAGTTTTTAAATAGGTCTCTCTCAGTTGTTATGAGACTTAATGCCTGTTGGCTAGAATGTGTAAGTGCCTTGAGCTCTTCAGAGGAATAGGACCGTGTCATTGTGAAGTAACATGAAGTGGGTCATTCTGTTTGCAATGAATTAGCAAAAATGTGGTCAGGTTAGCTGTAGAATCTATGTGGGTAGTTCCAAGTATTTTTTCATCTATTAAAGCTGCTTTTTACTTTAAAAATGTAGTAAATTAGAAAATATGTCCTAACTTCAGGTTGTCATGCACACCCAGCCTAGTGCCTTTGGCATTGTCTGACATAGCTCATGGATAGCTGCTCTCTTTCTTACCTGAAGAACTTCTGGAGTCAGTAGAGTTTAAAAAATTCTTTCCAAAAAGTCTTACAGTTACTCTGATCTCAGAAAAACATGCTATTTTATATATTTTTTACAATTAAAACAATTGGTCGTTATAAAGATATGGAGCATGGGCACTTATTTTCTTTTCGCTTGCCTTCTGTCTTTGCGATAGATTCGAGCTGCTAACCTCAGTGGAGACTGCTCACTTGTGAATGAAATATTCAGGTTACGTTTTGGATTAAAACAACACCATCAGGTAAAAACTAGTATGAAATCACTTACCTTTAAGAGTGCTAGGAGTGGAAATAATGAATAAAGAAATGAGAAGTACATTTAATATTTGAAAGAACTCCTTAAATGAAATGAATACAAACTGTATACCGTTTAAGCCAAATAGATGGAATTTAGTTGTTTTATTATTATGGATGAGCTGTGTGACTGAGAGATTTTAATAGTGAAAAGAACTGTTATGATCTCGCTCTTGGGATACTTGTGGATGGGGTAGGTAAGGAGTGGAAGTGAAGTTACAGCCTGTCTTTCTGTTATCCTAGCAGTCCTGGGCTTACATTTTTAAACTACCACTGTATTCTCAAGATAAAAAAGCGATACTTTTCAGAAGAGACTTCACTGCAGCACAGGTTACGGCTGTGTATTAGTGCGCCTTTGAAGGATGTATGACGTCATAGCAAAGTTTTGGATTAATACAGGTTGATTATGATAAACTGAGCTGAGATGGGTTTTGTAAACAAAACTAAACAAAACCAATAACAAAAACCCAAAAGAAAATTAGAGGTGAGATCGTCCTGTTAGAGAGCTTTGCTGCCACGTCATACATCTATCCGCCACAGATGGACATGGGGAGAGGAGCATGGAACTGACGGACTGATAATGAATGTGAGCATTTCTGCCCATAGCAACCAAGGGGCTCTGAGTCCACACTTAGGAGATAGGCTGGTGAGAGACTCTGTGGGAAGAGCGTGCCGGGCCGATTTGTGAGGGTCATGAGCATCAGGATAGCAGTTTCAACCGGATAGTAGATGCAAAAAAGGGTAGGTTTGGAACAACAACGGAAAGGCCCTTGGTTTTCTAGCGAAGAGTCACTCATGTCTGGGGCACAGAGAAGAAAATCCAGTGAACTACTATGAGAAGGTGTGACGTTGTGAATAGGAGCTAGAGGAGAAGCCTGCTGCTTGGAGAGGGTAATGCCACATGTCTTCCGTGGCCTGGGGTCCCTGGGCCTCCCTTCCAGTAAATACAGCTTGGGCTGCATTTGGATGACCTGTGTGTTCTGGCTCTCAGCGGGAAGGGTGGAAGAAGAGGGTAATGTAGTTAAAGCATGTGATCCAGGGTCCAGAGTCTTTGAAAGAGAAGCCTCTCTCTCTCTTTTTTTAAACCTTGGGTAGCAGCAGCAGAAAGTGAATAGAACTAGCAACAGGAAGTAACTACGGGGAGGTAGTGGGAGGCTGGTTGAGGGAGAAGAGTGTTGGAATGGAGTTCTGCTTTTGTATCCAAGAAGCATAAACGTCAGCCCAGCTGGCGTGGCTCAGCGGTTGAGCATGGACCTATGAACCAGGAGGTCACAGTTCGATTCCGGATTGGGGCACATGTCCAGGTTTCGAGCTTGATCCCCAGTGGGGCATGCAGGAGGCAACTGATTAATGATTCTCTCTCATCATTGATGTTTTTATCTCTCTCTTCCTCTCCCAGCCTCTCTGAACTCAATAAGAATATATTTAAAAAAGAAGCATAAACATCTACCACAGTAACTAATTATAAATTTGCACACTTTTAACAGAAATTTACTACATCTAGAAAGAAGTGAATCTGAAGTGTGATCTATACTTGTATCTCCCTGTGTCTCCAGGAGACAAATTTTTACCACCATTTTTTGCCCCCTGGAGGGGAGAAATTTCCTCTGTGGCAATTGTGGTTGTGGCTTCATACCAATCTTTCTCTCCTTCTTATTCCTTTATGCCTGGGGTTTATTTTATTTTATTTTATTTTAATATATTTTATTGATTTTTTACAGAGAGGAAGGGAGAGGGATAGAGAGCTAGAAACATAGATGAGAGAGAAACATCGATCAGCTGCCTCCTGCACACCTCCCACTGGGGATGTGCCCACAACCCAGGCACATGCCCCTGACCGGAATCGAACCTGGGACCCTTCAGTCCGCAGGCTGACATTCTATCCACTGAGCCAAACCGGTCAGGGCCCTGGGGTTTATTTTAAAAATCAGTATTTGGTGTAATTTAGGTTGAGAAGCACTGTTTTATTTTCCAATATCAGTGAGCATCTCCAGGCTGGGCATGCTGACCAGGCCAAGTAAAACTGGGAACATGCAGAGAAAATCAATGATTGACAGGATGCACAGCCTTCAGAACCAGGGTTTGGCTATTTTTCAGGAAAATGTTAAATGCCATGCTTTTGAGTTTTAGTTTGGGCCTGTGGGGAAATAAAATGAGTAAAAGCTCTTCAGGAATTGGAATGGTAGGACCTTATCTTTCTTTCCTTTTTTCTTTTTTAAATTAAAAAAATATTTTTATTAATTTCAGAGAGGAAGGAAGAGGGAGAGATAGAAACATCAACAATGAGAGAGAACCACTGATTGGCTACTTCCTGGATGCCCACCACTGGGGATTAAGCCTGCAAACCAGGCATGTGCCCTGACTGGGAATTGAACTGTGATCTCCTGGTTCATAGTTGACGCTGAACCACTGAGCCACACTGGCTGGGTGACCTTACATTTCTTAAAATATTTAGAATACGGAGAAATTCTCATCTATTACAATGTAATGTTAGGTAAATTATTTTCTTAGAAAGAAAACTGGAACACCTTGCAAAGAGCACTCAGATACAAACAAAAAAAGTTGTTTGATTTCTTTTTCCCCTGAAAAATGAAGACACCTTCGCACCATGTCTATGTACGTGGGGTTCTCTATTGCCTGCAGGGGATGGTGTTTCTCTCAGAGGAAAAGTTACTTAGCACTGGTCAATGCAAAGGAAGAGAGTTACAGAAGTAAAGTATATTTTACGTTTATTTAAATTTTATTAAAAATCCAACCAGAACCTTATTTATCCGCTTTTCTATGATTTTGCCAATTGGGAGTTACTGTTTGGCAAACACTGTCTAGAACTTCAGAGAATGACATCTGCTTATGTTATTGGAAAGGATGAGAAAATTGAAGGAGGTTTTACTTATACCTAAATAATTTTTAGAGTGAACTAATTTCTTCTTTGGAATGACAGAATGAAATAATAGGAAAATAAGTTTTTTAAAAAAAGATGTTTTTATTTCAGAGAGAAAGGGAGAGAGAAAGAGAGATATAAACATCAATGATGAGAGAGAATCATTGATTGGCTGCCTCCTGAATGCCCCCCACTGGGGATTGAGCAGCAACCCAGGCATATGCCCTTGACCAGAACTGAACCCAGGACCCTTCAGTCCACAGACCGACGCTCTAGCCACTGAGCAAAACCAGCCAGGGCAAAAATGAATTTTGATTATGGTTCAGGTATTATATAAAATGTTGTTATTTCATGATTAAATTTTCATATAAAACTAAAGCCACATACTTTTTTTTTTTTTCCTCTTTAGACTTGTGTCAGAGACAGAGCCATTCTTTCTATCCTGGCTGTTAGGAATGTCAGCAAAGAAGTGGCTGAAAAGGCTGTTGATGAAGTTTTTGAATCTTGTTTCAATGACCATGAACCTTTTGGAAGGATCCCACATAACAAGACATATGCAAAATATGCTCATAGAGACTTTCAGAACCGTCATCGGTATTACTCAAATCTATGAAGGCAACGACATTTTATATTACAGAGCCTTAGTGATCATGAAGAAGATATGGTTCTCAGGTGCACAAATGTATAAAACATAAATGATCAGTTAAATACAGATAATACAGAAGATGCGGATTCTAGCATATCAGAAAATGTAACTCTGGTAAAAAACGAAACTGCCTTAAACTTCAAGGCAAAAATTTTATCTGTATAGCTAACCATTTGGTAAATAAGGCAAATCAATTACATTTTTGTATTTTCTACATTGTACTTGATTCTTGTGTTTTTGATTCTTATGATTTTATTTTTATTACATACTAGAGGCCCAGTGCACAGATTCGTGCACCGGTGGGGTCCCTTGGCCTGGCCTGCGCCCTCTCGCAATCTGGGACCCCTCAGGAGATGTTGGAGAGCCAGTTTTGCCCGATCTCTGCAAATCAGGCGAGGGACCCCACTGTGCATGAATTCATGCACTGGACTGGTTTCAGCCTGATCCCCACAGGCCAGGCCAAGGGGCCCCACTGGTGCACATGCACTGGGCCTCTTGTATGCATATAAGATCTTTAGTTAATCTCTTCCTGCCCTCCTCCCTCCCACCTTCCCTTTGAGATTCATCAGCCTGTTCCATGTTTCCATGCCTGTGGTTTCTGTTCCTGTGTTGAGCGTCTGCCCCCTGGTGGTCAGTGTGTGTCATAGCTACCGACTGGTCGGCCGGTCGCTTAGGCTTTTATATACATAGATGCTTATTTTAATATTTGATTAAGAAAACTGTGAAGTGGTTCCTTTGTATAATGTTGATAGGAGACCACTGTTGGTATTTACATTAAATGCAAAGAAAAATGTACTGATCTTATTTATAGGACATTTGTTGCGATGTTATGATCAAATAATTTAATGAATGAAAGTTGAAAATAATTCATTCAGTGATCAATGCCTACCCGACTTTCTGCTCTTCTTTCAACATGTATGTGGAGACTATGTGGTTCAGTTTTCTGGGGATAATTTTTTTTAAATTTTTTTATTGATTCTTTTTTTCTTTCCTTTTTTTTTTAGTGAGAGAAGAAGGGAGAGGAATAGAGAAATAGAAACATTGGTGAGAGTGAAACATCATTTGGTTGCCTCCTGCATGCATCCCACTGGGGATTGAGCCTACAGCCAGGAGTCGAACTGGTGATCTCTTGGTTTGTGGGTTGTCGCTCAACTGCTGAGCCACACCAGTTGGGTGTTTTCTGGGGACAGTTTTGATTATATTTTATTATCATTTTTTAATTTTTAATTTTTTAAAGACTAGTTTATTGCCCTAGCCGGTTTGACTCAGTGGATAGAGCATTGGCCTGTGGACTGAAGGGTCCTGGGTTCAATTCTGGTCAAGGGCACACACATGGGTTGCGGGCTCGATCCCCAATAGGGGGTGTGCAGGAGGCAGCCGATCAGTGATTCCCTCTCATTATTGATGTTTCTATCTCTCTTTCCCTTTCCCTTCCTCTCTGAAATCAATAAAAATATATATAAAAAAGAGAATGGTTTATTGATTTTTAGAGAGAGAGGAAGAGAGAAGAGAGAAACATCCATGCGAAAATGTAACATTGATCGGCTGCCTCCTATGTGCCTCCCACTAGGGATCGAGTCTGCAACCTGGGCATGTGGCCTGACCAAGAATCAAACCCTTTCGTGAATGGGATGATACCCCACCAATTGAGTCACACTGCCAGGGCTTTCTTTATTTTTAGTAAAGGCCAGTACATTAAATTCACAATGCAATCACATATATATTATCCTCACCTGAGGATATGTTTTTTATTGATTTTTAGAGAGAGAGAGAGGAAGGGGGAGGGGGAGAGAGAGAAACATTGATGTGAGAGAAAAACATTGATCGGTTGCCTCCTGTATGAACCCTGACCGGGATCAACCCACAACCTAGGTACGTGCCCTGACTGGAAATTGAACCTACAACCTTTTTGGTGTATGGAATGATGCTCCAAACAACTGAGCCAGTTGGCCAGGGCTAATTTTTATATATTTATAAGATTTTTTCACACAATCATTCTTAAATATTTTGTTAAGCCCTGATCTGAGTTTTGAATTCAGAAAACATGGTCCTTTTATCTGTCCCTCTTTTTTTCTTTTTTAATCTGACCCTCTCAACTGGTAACTGCATCTTCTAGCTGTCTCAGCAAACATTTCTTGGCCCATGTCCAGACTGAAAGACATTGTGTGCATAGGTGGTTAATTAAAGGTTTAAACATAATGAAGTTAGCAGGATTCTTTCTTTTGAGTTAAAATTTGATTAAATATAAATTTTAAAGTGATAACTCAAGCTTAATAACTTATTAAACATTAAAATATGGTTTGAAGATTCTTGGGAAGATGGTGGAATAGCAAGCAACAAATCTGTCTCCCTACCTAGATAAAATTATACTGACAGAATCTGTTTAATGTAAATATTTTGGACTTCTAGAGTCTATTGAAGGCTTGTAACTTCCAGGGGGAGGGTTGAGAGGTAATTGAAGCTAATTCTGGCCATTTTCAGCTGTTAGCACAGTAATAGTTACTCATCTCTCTCTAGTGTGCCCTGTGGCAGGCAGCTATGCATGTTTTCCCAGAACAGCTTGTATACAGATTGTGGGTACCAGACAGGAGGGATGGGGGCAAAAAGCACCTTGTCCTCCATATATTTGGGATCTGCTCTGATTGCTCATTGCTGCTGCTTTTCACAGAGGTTCAGACAAAGAGATGGTGGCATTGTTACACTCCTCCCATTTTTGCAAACTGCTTCTCATCTGTCTGAAATGACCTATAGGGTATTTAAAGGGCTGATGCCCTTTTTTTTTCCTATTAATTTTTTTCTTTTCCCCCTTTTGGGAACCATACATTAAAGAATAGAACATTAAAAACAATGGCATTAGAGACAGCAAGATGGCGGCATAAGGTAAACACCGTAAATGCAGCCGTGAACAACTATTTCAGAAAAACCACGAAAAGAACACACGGACACCACTCGCACCCACAGGAAGGCTGGCTGAGTGAAAATCCTACAACTAGAAAAGAGTCTGAGACTCAGAGGAGCGGCGGAAGCAAAGTACAGAGGCACGGGGCTCGGGGAGAGGGCTGGCGCCAGAGGACGCGGTTCTTTTCCAAAACGGAGAGAGCCACAAGTTCCCAGCGGCTCTGAACTCCAGTTCCAGGCGAGTTTCTGAGGACCCAGACACTCGGAGAAGGGGGACTGACTGGCACCGGGAGGAAATCCAAAGCGGGTTTCTCTCAGCGTTGCTTGAAGCAATTACCGTGGGACACAGAGACCTGGTGTCTCTGAGCGCAGGGCTGAGAAGTGCCATAGCTATTTGCTCCGCCCTGCCCTGCAAACTTCCCGAGGCCCTGCCCCTCCCAAGCTGCGTCAGAGGCTTTTGCATATAAAAGACTGAGTAGCCTAAGGCAAAGGCTTAATCAACACTTCCTTAAAGATACAGGAGCCAGCCTAACCCAGTGGCCAGAGTGGGACTAACCTAAACAAAACAGATCCACAAGGAACACACTCGGGGCAGATGCAGTGAGCATAAAAGCCCCACTGAAACAACTCTTGCCCCATAAGGGTGTCTCCAGCACAGAAGTTCTCCCACTGTAGACACAGCTGACTCTCATAACCAAGTGGCT
>PVJC01039527.1:0-16217 GCA_004026665.1 Murina feae | reverse complement strand
AAGTTTTCTGTCATTATTTCTTCAAATAGGTTTTCAATCTCTTGCTCTTTCTCTTCTTCTGGTACCCCTATAATTCTGATGTTGGTGCGTTTGAAGTTGTCCCAGAGACTCCTTACACTATCTTCATACTTCTTGATTTTGTTCTTTTCTTTTCTTTTCTTTTTTGGCTTTTCCAGCTGGGTGAGTTTTGCTTCTTCATATTTCATATCTTTGACTTGCTTCTTGCGATCCTCTCATCTGCTGTTGGATCTCTGTATGTTATTCTTTATTTCAGTCAGTGTATGCTTAATTTCTAGCTGGTTCTTTTTCATATGCTCGAGGGTTTCACTGAATTTATCGGCAGTCTCTAGAATATTCTTGAAAAGTCTTATAACCGTGGTTTTGAACTCTATATCCAATCGTTTGCGTTCCTCCTTTTCTGTCTTTTGGGATTTGCTTCTTAGTCTCCGCATTCTGGCTTTCTGTGTTAGGTGTCCTATAGGGCCCAGTGATTCAGCCTCCCCAATCACCTGGGGTGGACACTCTTGTTGTGTGCCTTTGAAGGCTGGGTGCACAGTCTTGTAGTTATCACTGGGCGGTATCACTGGGAGGAAATGATCTGCGGGTTTTTCTCCTTGTTGTTTGGGGTTTGGATCTTTTGGAGTTCTGCCCTGGCTGCAGGCTGGCCGGCACACAGCTTGGGCGGGGTTGTAGGTGGGGTGGGGCGGGGTCTCAGAGTCACAGGGCAGAGCAACCCACAATGGCTGCTTTTCCGCGGCTGAGTCTGCGCGCGCCTTTCAGTCCCCAAATCTCTGCGCCAGTGACTCCTGTGAACGGCACTGGCCGAAAATCGCTAGTCTTCAGCCCCGCTCCCCTTCACCCGCGCCGCCTCCATTCCACGCGTCCCTCGGTACCTTTCAGTTTTGGCGCAGGGAGCTTCCACTCAGTCTCAAAGCACTCCTTCTCTTGCCTTCTGGTTGCAAAGCCTCCCCTCCCTTAGTTCTGGAGGATGGCCGTTTATCTGTATAGTTGTATTTAAAAATATAGTTGTGGAGGCTGCGGATTTAGGTATATACCTCATGCAGCCATCTTGGTTCCCAGCTTCACCTAATTTTCTTTAATATATATTGAACATTTTCTATGTATTTAAATGATTATATTAAATTTGAAAAATATTTGATAAAGACAAAAATCCATGAATTCAATATAATAGGAAGCTGGCTATGCCTTATTATGACAGATATAAATAAAAAAGTGGGTCTGCTAGAGATAATTATAAAATACAACCTAAACATGACTTGTTGGTCCAGACTTACTCTTTTTGACACAGTATCACTTAGTGATCTTCAACAGACTAACTCAGACCATCAGACAGACACAACTTTATGCTAGACCATTGGACTTGGAGTCAAATACCCTAATTCAAGATGAGATCAATGGTACATTCTTCAACTTATCCCTTGGCCTTTCTTAGTCTGTTTCCCAACTATAAAACAAAATTCCTAATCATACTATTTGGGGTTGTTGTGAGGATAAATGAGATAATGCTTTGTGAACTGGAAAGAACTAAGCAAGTAAAATGATCCCTTGTTACTGGACTGCAAGATCAGTTATGAGTGCTGCCATTTTATTTCCATTATGTTCACCTCATTGCTTTATGGGGCTGTAAGGAAAGTTTCCAAGAAAATTTCCAGGACTGTAAATTTTTTGTTTCCTAATATCAGCATGGTAGGCTTTTCCTAACTTTGCTTTCCTTCCTCAAGGTCACCCTTCTAAGAAAAACAAAAATAAAAACAAAAACTCTCTAATTGAAATTTTATGTGCATTTTAAATATAAAGCTCTATCTGAAAACCTAAAATAAATTTTATTGCAAGGCAGACTTGAGAAAATAATCTACAAGTCAGTGTCCCCTCCCCCATTAATGTCAAACACTAGCCTCTTAATTGCCAATTTACGTGTATTGGGAGGAGGGTATATGAAATATTCAAAAATAAAAGAGTTGTGACACTCCACACAACCTAAAAGAGCATAAAACAAATCTAAGTGGGACTTTAGACTGTATCTCATAAACTAAAATGAATGCATTTACAATGACCAATCACCTGTGGTCTAGGGCTCTTCTCAGTTTCATGTGTTAATTTTACTCAGATTCTTAACTAGGTGATAAGTCTAGTGTGGACAGGATATATTTGGTACACTCTGTGGCCCCAAAACTTGTCACCACAGAAGGAGCTCCTTAAAACTTACTGATACAGAATATACAATGATTTTTTTAAGTCAACAGTACAAAAACAACCCAGTTAAAAAATGGGCAAGTGTTTGAGCAAGAAGATGGCCGGGCAGGTGCCTCTGTCCCTGCTGTTTATGTGTTGGGGTAACATCTGTTGTTCACTCATTGCAGAGGCAGTTTTTAGAAAACTTGTGATTCAAACATTTCAGACAAGTGGGCCATTGACAATGCCTTGAGGGAACGTGGGCCGGTCACCAGTTCTAAGAGCTGTGAGCTACCTAAGCAATCATGGCATTGACACAGCCCACAAGCAAAACAGGTTATTACAGAAGACTTTCCCACATCTGATTACATACTATGTACAGATGAAAACAACCTGAGAGATTTGACTAGAAAAAGTAATCAAGTTAAGAACAACAAAGCTAAAGTTGAACTACTTGGGAGCTGTGATCCCTGGAGACAGCGTATTATTAAAGAACCTACTACGAGAATGAGTCCAACTTTGAGGCCATGGACCAGCCATGTGAGGTGCTTGCAGGGCCTTCCAGGAGAGGGCAGGCTAGCTGTGTCTGTCAGCTGTGGCCTAGCCGGTACCTGGCTCTGTGTCCCAGTCAATCCTCATGTCCATAGCACAAGGCCAGTGGGGTACTTCCATTCACGTACTGTTTCTTATCTTTAAAAATGATTACAGATGGAAATTAGTGGTTAGCAAAAGAATAAATAAATAGGAATAAATAAAAGCACTTCTGTGCCTTTCCCTTTCCCCTCTCCCCCACCCTCACCCCCAGGCTCATTACCATTAGCTTCCCTGCTCCCAAGCTCCAAGAGTCCTTCCTTTACCTTCATATCTTGTTTCTGAAGCCCATTTATACTAGGAATTAGTTCTTCTACTGAAGAAAAAAAAAAGAAATAAGAAGGAGAAGAAGGAGAAGAAAAGGGAGGAGAAGGAGGGGGAGAAGGAGGGGGAGAGGGAGAGGGAGAAGGAGAAGAAGAGGGAGAAGGAGAAAGAGAAGGAGAAGAGAAAGGAGGAGAAGAAGGAGAAGAAAAAGGAGGAGGAGGAGGAGGAGGAGGAGAAGGAAAAGGAGGAGGAGAAGAAATAAATATTTTTGATTCAGACAAAAAGATGGGCAAAAAATCTGAACAAACACCTCACCAGAAAGATATACAGATGTCAAATAAGCACATGAAGAGATGCTCAATATCATATATCATTAGGGAATTACATATTAAAACAACAATGAGATACCACTACACACCTACTAGAATTACTTGAATCCAAACCCCTGACTACAGCAAAAGCTGGTTAGAGTGTGGAGTAACAGACACTCTTATTCATTGTTGGTGGGGATGTAAAATGATGCAACTACTGTGGAAAATTGTTTGTCTAGTCCTTACAAAGTTAAACATATCCTTACCATATGATCCAGCAATTGCACTCCTTGATATTTACTCAAATAAGTGAAAAACTTAGGTTCACACAAAAACCAGGACACAAATGTTCACAGAAGCTCTATTCATAATGCC
The DNA here is from genome assembly GCA_004026665.1 of Murina feae. Lineage (NCBI taxonomy): Eukaryota > Metazoa > Chordata > Mammalia > Chiroptera > Vespertilionidae > Murina > Murina feae. The sequence goes on along the minus strand of PVJC01039527.1, from coordinate 12,483 downwards.
AGAACTTGGAAGCAAACAAGATGTCCTTCGGTAGGTGAATGGATGAAGAAACTGTTACATCCATAATGGAACATTATTTGGGTATAAAAAAAAAAAAACGAGCTAGCAAGATACAAAAGGCCTAGATGAATTTGAATGTATACAAATAAGTGAAAGAAGCCAGTTTAAAAAACTATGTGCTGCCCTAACCGGTTTGGCTCAGTGGATAGAGCGCCAGCCTGCGGACTCAAGGGTCCCAGGTTTGATTCTGGTCAACGGCATGTACCTTGGTTGCAGGCACATCCCCAGTAGGGGGTGTGCAGGAGATAGCTGATTGATGTTTCTCTCTCATCGATGTTTCTAACTCTCTATTCCTCTCCCTTCCTCTCTGTAAAAAATCAATAAAATATAATTTAAGAAAATGTCATTTACAAAAAACACTATGTGCTATATACTTTCAACTGTATAACATTCTGAAAAAGGCAACTTTATAGAGAGAGCAAAAAGATCAGTGGTTGCCAGGGGGTTTGGGGCAGGAGAGAGGGAAAGAGGGGGGAATAGAAGAGCATAGGGGATATTTAGGGCAGTGAAACTATTCTGTATGATACTAGAATAATGGATACATTTATTATACATTTGTTTAAACCCATAGAGATATACAACATAAAGAGTGAATCCTAATTTAAATTTTGGACATTAGGTAATAATATCACTATTTATTATTTAATTATTAGAAATATACTGCACTACTGCAGTTATTAAAAATAGAAAAATGGGGAGAGAGAAGGAGAGAATATACAGAGATCTCTGTACTTTCTGCTCAATCTTTCTGTAAACTCGCTCTAAATATTAGTCTACTAATTAATAATTTTAAGACCCCTATTGATTGATTGATTTCCGTTGATGGTGAGAAATGAATCCTCTAAGGATCTAGCTACTTTTTTCCTACAGGAAATGCTACTGACAGAACTGTGAAGAGTCTTCCCACTGAATACTAAGTGCGAAGACAATATGGAATATGAATTTATGGGGCTGTCTGCCAATCGAGCCTCTTTCTTCTTCAGTGCCTTGATCTTTTCTAAAATAAAATCTGCCAGAAATTTCACACGCTATGAAAGCACAATGGCTCCTCCCACAATCTCATGAGGGAAGTGCCCTTGTGGCCTTGAGCATAAACCCAGACAGCGAAAGGCAGATGAAATGGATCCCTTTCTCTTCTCCTGGGAGTCTGAGTTGCACAGAATTCTGAGTAACTTCCCAGCAAGCTGAAAAGGCCTTTCTACTAAGCTAAGGGCATTTTAGTGTATTTGCTTTATTAATCTTTGAATCCTCATTAAATAGCCCAGAGTTAAAGAAGAATATACTGGACTATAATGAGAGAAAGGGTGGGGGAAGGGGATTGGGCGGAAGAGAGAAAAAGAGATTATGCAGATAGAGGGAGAAAGAGAGAAAGAGGGAGAGAGAATAACAATATTTTCCCCAAAATTTTTAAACCATAATTGTTTAAATGTATCCATATGACTTGAACTCTGAACTCTAAGTTTGCATGTGGGCATATAGGGTCATCTGCTTACATGGGAAGACAGTTCAGGAGAAGAACTGGTGTGTTATCCCACTGTCTCATGCCCACTATCTTGATTTTGCTCTTCTTCTCCCATCTCCTCTAAGCTAGTATGCTTTCTTATACTTTTCCATGTAATCTCTCTGTAAATGTGTTATTAATTAGGGACCACCTTCCCTCCACCGAACCCCTTCTCAGAGCTCACATCTTCCATAAAACCTTTCCAAAGAAGGACAGATTTCTATGTGATTTATTGTGACATTCAAGGTATCCTGACAGTCTAGCTAGTTGGCACTGGGCATCCAAAAAAGACACGGAGAATCAAAAATAAATAAGAACGTTAAGGCTAGGAAGGAATTTAAAGCTTCCTCAGTGTCACATGGTGAAGGATTTAGGATGAGGATCCAAGTTTCTCAGAATCTGTGTTCTCTTATGTTTATGGAAGTATTCTTAAACTGAGTACAGATTTGTCTCAACCTCTTTCTAGTTTAAAAACACATGATTTTATTACAAAGCAGCATTTATTTATTCATTCATTTATTCACTCTATAAATATGTTTGCAGGCACACTCTGTCCCAGCACTGGATTGACAGAAATCAGTGGGAGAGACAGGAATGCTGTGCTGTCTAACAGACAATGTCTTCATTAAAAAAAGAAAAATGGGAGAGGGGGGGGGCAGTGGACAAAAACATAAATTGCACTCACAGATCTTGTTCTCACTGGACTCAGGTCCATCAGAGAGTATATAAAGGGTGCTGAGGAAAGAGAATGAAAGGTGGGAAAGAGGGGTTAGAACTGAGAGCCTTAATTGCCCCATTCACAAAGGGTGGGTTTTATTCTGTCCATAGCAAGGAATCACTGGAGGGTTTCTTGGCATAAGGATCTGAAGCCAGAGAGGCAAAGGGAGTTTCCCAAGGTCTTGGCCCACGTGTTCAAGTTATGCTCGAGTTACATGAGTTGATGGGCAGCCTGTTCAGAGTTTATCCCTCTGTGTAACCACGCACCCATACACATGTTCTAACTTCCTTTTTCTTGATTTATTTGACTTCATTTTGAAACATAAAATAATATTAGTCTTCAAAGCACCAAAGAAGCACATCCTATAGCAGCCCAACGCAGTTAGCAAATGTCCGTCTGAGGGCCATGTTAAGGAAGCTCTGGTTACTAGGCAGACACGTCCAGGTATCAGCAGGAGGCTGAGCATCCCGAAGGGCCCGTCGGGCAGGAGTTTGACCAGCTGTGATATGCAGAAATACACATTTGTATTAATTTGTTCAGAAGCATCCATTCTTCTCTCCTACAACTATCAGAATTAATGTCTATTAAATTAAAACCTCATTCTTCAGACAGGACTTCCAATACCATCCAAGATATCTGAACTCTTATGTTCGCAGTAGAAACACCAATAAATTGTCCAAGCAACTATTAGGTCATATTAATATCTGCTGGAATGAGGTGAAATCCAAACACTAGGGGACCAATGCCAGGAACAGGAATATTCCCAATGACACCATTTCCTCTGTTCCACTTCCGTCTTTTCTCAAGGATTTCCATATTGCAACAAGGCCCCGGTGAGAATGTGTAGGAATGCCATATGCTAGTCTTGGATTTGAATGTTCAGAATGAACTATGTAGCCTTGCACTGAACATTTCCCTTGAATGCAAGTCATAATAGATTACACCATGTCCATCAGGACTCATTCAGCGATGGTTCCCGGAGAGGTCAGGTTAGTGTTCAAACACTCAGCGTTATGTCCACTTGGCATCTTTGCATTTTAAATATTTTGAATTATTTTTTCTCATGTACATTTTGTTACGTCACATAAAAAGATCATGAGCCCTTCGTTAGTCATTTCTGTCTGTTTCTATTATAATTCACATTTTTCTTACCCTTCCTTTACCAGAATTAAGTCATCCACACAGCTGACCCGGGCTAGCATCAACTCTGTCCCAGAGGACTGGGCAATGCCAAAGGTAAGCTCTTTTCTGGAGAAGAGATAGATGGTTTCAAGGGCCTATGGACTAGGGAAGGGCCCTGGGTTTCTACTGCCTCACTTTGCTTGCTAGTTGCCAGGCACTGCACTAAATTCTTTGTGTGAATTATCTCATTTAATCCTCCAAACTCTATGAGATAAGTATATAATTAATTCTATTTTATAGGAAGGGGTATTAAGACTGAGAGAGGTTAAATCAACAGCTCAAGTTGTCAAACTAGTAAATGGTGGCACCAAGAATTCCAGCTCATTTTGTCAAACAACAGAACTCATACTCTTAAACAGTATGCAAACCTTCCAATTTCCCAAATGACCCCAGTACAATATTTTCCAAAATGCAAATCAGATTCCATTACTCCTCTGCTCTGAACCCTTTGGTGGATTTCCATGTCTACAGGACTTTATTCAAAATGTGCTTTCATAGAAGAGCATTTAAATGTCTCGGCCCTCCTCACTTTCTTACCTTACATTTTCCCACCCATTGTCCTCCTGGTTTGTGCCTTATGTACCAAGCTGCTTTCTCACAAATATGATGCCTTACTTCATTCACACTGTTTTGCTTGAACAGTGCTCCCTCTCCCAATCTGCCTGGGAGATGCCTAGTCATTAGCATTTGGTGCATAGCCTTCTTCTCTTAATTTTTTTTTTTGTTTTTTTTGTACTTGTGTAATTTTATTTTATTTTACATTTAATTTTTTTAATCTTTACTTTTAATTTCTTTATTGATTAAGGTATTACATATGTGTCCTTAACCCCCCATTACAGTATCCCCCGCCCCACTCATGCCCTCACCCCCCTGTTGTCTGTGTCCATTGGTTAGGCCTATACGCTTGCATATAAGTCCTTTGGTTGATTTCTCCCTGTTACCCCCACCCTCCCCTACTTCCCTCTGAAGTTTGATGTTCTGATCGATGCTTCTCTGTCTCTGGATCTATTTTTGTTCACCAGTTTATGTTGTTCATTATATTCCATAAATGAGAGATCACATGATATTTATCTTTCTCTGACTGGCTGATTTCACTTAGCATAATGCTCTCCACTTCTTGAAATTTTTAAATAAATGTCCTCCCAGTTTCCTTCCTTCAACCAGAGTTCTACCTTTTGCAGTTCTACATTTGTAATGGTGAATAGAACATATCATGGTACTTCTTGGTTTATAAAGAAGTCTAAACGCCTCTCTAAAGCAGAGCCAATTCTTATTTCTCTTTAATGCCTATTGGATGCACATAGTAGGAGCTTAATCATAGAAACAACAAAGAGTTATCATATGCTGAGCATCTTTCCTGTGCCCAGTTTGCATTTGTTTACTAGTCATCTATGTTGGTATGTATGGCTGTGTTTATGTATGTATATGTGTATGCATGTGTGTGTGTGGTTATGGTATGTATTATTACTCCCTTATAGATCAGGAAGCTATTGAAGCTTGATCATAGTTTGGAGAGGTTACAAAAATGACTGAGCTAGAATTTGAACCCAAGTTTGACTGGCTTCAAAGAGAAAAGGAAGGAGGGGAATAAGATAGAAGGAAGCAATACATAATTTCAAATGAATGCAAATACTATATAGGAGAAAGAACAGTTAAATTGCCCCCATCAAAAGATAAGCAGCAAAGAGTAGTACTCTTTGTAATATTTTAAGCAATAAAAATAAATAAATAAATGAAAAAAGAAAAAAATCAATAGGAAAAATATCCTCAGGTGAGGATTAACAAAAATAAAAAGTAAAAAGAAATAAAAATGGTGTTCATTATTAAACCAAAATAAAACATCCTGCAGGCCTTCTGCAATATCTTAATATTAAAAAAAAAAAAGATAAGCAGTATATTTTGCGAATGATAATAGCAGGATGGGGGAATCTTTCTTGGAGGCTCAACTGGTGGTAACCTTCCTAGGGGAAAATTCAAAGCAAACATGCCTGCTGCCCCAGAACCATTTGTACAATCCCACTTCCAGGAATAAGGTGGAGAGGGGGGGAAAAAGACCTTTAAAAATCACAGTCTTTGCTCTGGAAATGACTGTCCCTCTCTCTCAAAAAAAAAACAAAAACCCTTTATAGCAAATTAGAACTACTAAAGAAGTTTCTTAACCATTAAAAAAAACAACTTGGCACTGACCAGTTTGGCTCAGTGGATAGAGTGTTGAAAGGTCCCAGGTTCGATTCTGGTCAAGGGCATGGACCTTGGTTGCAGGCACATCCCCATTAGGGGGTGTGCAAGAGGTAGCTGATCAATGTTTCTCTCTCATTGTTGTTTCTCACTTTCTATCTCTCTTCCTTCCTCTCTGTAAAAAATCAATAAAATATATTTTTAAAAAAACTTGCCCTCAACTTGGAAATAATTCCTTTAAATTATTATAATTTAAGTGTGTCATCTGTTTTCTATCAGGACTCTGTCTGATACAGATAAGAATATATAATTCCCAGGAGAAGAAATCTGCATGGACAAAAAAAATATATGAATGTGTAAATGCACATTAAAACAACAATGGGATAACGTGTCATAACTATCAGAATGGGAGCAATTTCCAAGTTTGATAGTACAGAGTTTAATAAGAATTTGAGAAAAGAGAAGTTGGCAAATTTGTTAGGAGTATTATTTGGCACACCTGCTTTGAGAACAATTTGGCATCATAGAGTGAAGTTGAAACTGTTCCTCTTCTACACTCAAGAAACTCCACCTCTGCAGGTGTGCCTCAGGGAAGTTCTTGCACAGGTGCACAAGGAAACATGCACCAAGTGTTTACAGCAGCATTATTTGTTATAATTTTAAAGGAAAACAATTTAAATGTCTACCAGACAGGTAAATAACTAAATAAATTATAAGATAGCTATACTATGAAATTCTATATGACAATTGAAATGAATACATTAGAGCTATTAAATGAATACCAGAATAGTAGTATGGATAAGTCTCAAAATTATAAATTTAAGAGCAAGAAGCAAGTTTCATACTGATATAAACGTTTGATATTATTTGTGTAAATTCTTAAAACACTTTTGCTGATGGATACATCTGTAGGTAGTTAGCGCATTCTAACATGTACAGGTAGTAGTTACCTCTGAGGAGGGAGTAAGAAAACTGTAATACTTTTTGTTTTTAAAAACTCTGAAACAGATACTGCAAAACATTAATATTTGTTAATTTGGGGTGGTAAGTCCCTGGTGTCTTTGTTACATTCAAATGTCTTACGTTCAATACATTTGAAAATTTTCAAAATAAAATTTTATTTAAAATCTAATGCATGAACTTAGCCCTCTAGGAATTCCTATCAACATGTGTGTGCTACTAGGTGCAAAGTGGGGTAGGGTGCATTACAAACACAGGCTAGAGGAGTTCAAGGCTTCAGTGGGCATCCCACACTCACCAGCCAGGAACAGTAGAATCAGCCTCTGGATCATCTGTCTACCCTCACATCCTGATAATGAGCAGACGGAGGCCACCAAAGGCAGTGAACTGCTCGTTTATGACTGAGTGGGGACCTGAGTCATATTAAATTAATGAAACAAGGAAGCCATAGACTGAAGTGCCTATAATGCCTCAGGTTACAAAACTGAAACCTAAACAGCCAATCCCAAACAGCCAACTAGATGTTCAGCTATAGCCAATCAATAATTCTCTTGCTTTGCTTCTGCCTTTTCTCTATAAAAGTCTCTCCCAGAGCTCCTGCCAAATGGAACGTTCCTTCCACTTCTCATTGGCTCTCTCCCCCATTCTAATCTACTTATGCTCAGAAGACACAACATTTTTAATGTGACTCGGTTTAGCTTTTAATAGTCATGTAATATTGTGCCCCTTCTCAAAATCAAAATCAGGTAAAATACTTAGTGCTTGCCCAGTGAAAGCTCTTGGTGTGTTCCTCTTTTCTCTTTATAAGTATTATGTTACTAGAGACCTGGTGCACAAAATTCCTGCAAGAGTAGGCCTTTCTTCCCCCAGCTGCCAGCACTGACTTCCCTCCAGCACCAGGGACCTGGGCTTCCCTCACAGAAGGAGGCCCGCCCACCCACCACAGCCTGCCAGTCGGTGTCCCGGGCCTCCCTCTGCAGGGCGATCATGGGGCAATGGCCAGGCCCCGACCAATTGCACTGCACCCCCCTTGGCTGGCCTGGCACCAATGGGTGTCGTAGCATGGTCCTGGGTGGTCGTCCAGATTGTCATCCCTATAGTGTTTTCGCTGTTCGGCCATTTGGTCAATTTGCATGTTATGCTTTTATTATATAGAGTTGTTTATTTATTACTTTGTAATGTTTGTATCAAAAAAGATGAGAAGGAATACATTGAAATGAAACATAATTCCTGTTATCTGAAAGGGAAAAGAAGAAATTGTTATTTTTTCAGAAAGCACTTCTGAACTGAACAACAAATCCCAGTTCCCAAATCACCTTTCCCTTATGTGTCTTTCTAACTGATTGTGGAGGGGAAAATGGTTTGTAAAGCAACTAGGCCACAAAAAGGCATTTTCCATCATTTTTCTTACTGGTTTTCATATGCCAAAGTGTCAGGCCAATGTTTTAGTTTCTCCCCACCACACACAGGTAAGCCACACCTGAGAGGACCAGGGTTACAGCCACAACTGTGACCATCCCCCTCCCACTCCCAGTAACTGCCCAGTGGTCTCTTCTCCCTGCATTGCCTCTTACTGGATAGTATTGGTTTTCTCCCACCCCACTCTGTGTCTACAGCCTAATTACCATCACAAAATGGGATTCTTTCCCAGTACGTAAGTGGAAGATAGGCAGCCAAAGTCAGCTGTTGGTAGTGGTCATTGCCCCGTCTGAGAGTGACCCAGAAGGTCATCTAGAAAGCTTTCACATCTCTGCTGTGGGAGGGCTGCTGTGAGTCAGTCAAGGTCTTGGAAGAAAGCCAAGAAATATGGCCCTCTAGGTGAGGAGGTCAGTGTACAAAGGAGATTGTGAATGTCTGATGTGATCAGGGTGAGTGATGCCTGGGGAGTTGATCGGAGATGGAAAGGGCAGTGCCTTGAGTCTAGATGGTCCATTCACTTTAAAGCAGGACACCAGCCAATGGCTGGAATATTGGAGCCAAGTCTAGTCTCTCAGTGGATAAAAGAGCAAAAAGCTCATCAGGTGCCAAGCTGGCTTGGATTCACTACACTGCTAAACCTCAAGAAGAAAAAGAGTGGTTGCATCAGGAAACCAATGTAGCTATATGTACTAGGACATGGCTTGCACTAAGAAGGTGCATTACAGAGTGATGACTGTGGGATGCCCAGAGGTCACCCCTGGCACATGGACTCTGGGCTCAGGGAAGCCAGACTATGTACAGAGTCCAACCGTGGAAAGACAGAGGGAACTGATAATCTGCCACCTGGGTCAGGAACTGCTCAGCCACTGAGAAGGGCTGCACTTCCAGGGCAAAGCTTCCTGGAATGGCAGCCTGAGAGCAGAGGAAGGGAACTACTGACCATCATGGCTCTGAACATGAGAACTGGGCTTCCTCCCTAGAATTGAAAAATAAACATATCCTACCATGGAGGTAAAACCGGCTATGACTATTCTCAATGAATATAAAACAACTCCAAACACCTTATGTTATAAAAGGTAGAAAGGACAGCCTGCTGCCACAATAATTTTCAGATGGACCTATGAAGCTGCCATTTTTGTGTGTAAGAAATTTGCCATGTATCTGCAATTTCATATGATTCAACCTTAGTCAACATCTTCCCGGTCTTGCACAATGTGAACTCGTTTCATGGGAAACATGGTGACCTTTTCAGTTGTCACTGAGTGAACTTTCCTGGCTGACTCATTTCCTTTACTGTAAAGTGGAGATAGTGATCCACACTGCTCAGCCTTAAGCAGAATCGCTTTAAAACATAATAATCATCATTGTCATTATCATCATCGATCACTGAAAGAGAACATGAAATTAGGTTCTTCTCATGTCACATATGGTAACACTGGTGGGTGTCATCATGGTTAATATTAGTGATAATGGAGGCAAGCCACCATAGCCATGTCACTCCACCCCTTCCCCAGATGTTCACCACCTACATACCCAGGTGCCCTCCCTGCCAGGTGCAGGCCAGCCACTTTGGGACAAAGGTTATTCAGAGCCACACTTTTTCCTGGGGCCCCCTGTATCTTGTATCTAGCTACCCTGGGCCCTTGGCAGCCTTATGTTAAGTTTCTATATCAAAAGGACATGGTATCAAAGGGGGAGTGAGGTTTGAAAAGAAACCCCTCGAGCTTATCAGGCCTCGAAAGAATTTCCCTTCCATGGAAGAGGGAACTCCTGTCCTTGTCTGCTTCATTCCCTGCTTAGGATTCTCTAGGACCCAGGAAGGCCTTAGTCTGTGGCCCTGTGGGGGTTATGATCCCCAATTGCATTATCCGACTTTCAGAGGAGGAAGAGCAAGCAGGACAGCAGACAATCCCTTAACTGCCCTTGCCTTTTCCACTTTCCATGGGAAAACCAGTGACTGTTAGGGCTGCTATAAGCTTTCAGTTAAGTGGCAGCTCCATTAAAATAACAACAAAACTACATTATTTGAGTGCAGATTCATCCTGTAGGTATCTCCTCAGGAATGGAGGTGCTTCATGCTCAGACCCACCTGGAGTCCCTCTCGCAGCAGCCCAGCACATCCTGGGCAGCCCTTCCCCATCCTCTCCCTGAGTCACTGCCACACACACAGGAGCAGAATCTCAGCCCAAGCTGGTAGGAAAGATGGAGGTTCAAGCCAGAGGAGCAGGAAGACATTTTGATAAAGAAGAGGACTAGGCAATGCAGCCCCCCACACCCCCATACACAGACTCACACTGATACATGCAGAGCAATTAAAGACATCCCCAGATTCAAATGAGTAAGTCCTGAAAGAAATTAGTATTAATCCGGAACAAACAATTCCCAAACTGTATTCCCAACATCTATAAAGCAAATCCAAATTCCCCAAACCAACACCAAGCTTCTTTTCCCTATACCCCTGCTCCATTTTCCTGATTTAACAACCTCCTCTGCACAGGGCTTCAAATACATCAGCTCCCTTTCTTTCTCCCAACTTGTACTTTGCCATTCCTCCCAACCTTCTAGAAAATATTCATCCTCCCTTTCCAAATTTATTCAATATTGTTTTAGAAGTCCTAGCCACAACTATTAGGCAAGAAAAAAAAAATAGAGGCTTTCAAATTAAAACGGAAGAAGTAAAATAATAACTCTTTGCCAATGGCATGACCCTATATATAAAAAAACCCTAAAGCCTCCACCAAAAAACCATTGAAAGTAAAAAATTAACTCAGTGAAGTCACAGGATACAAAATTAACATACCGAAATCAGTTGCATTTCTATACACTAACAAGCTATCAGAAAGAGAAATAAACAATCCCATTTACAATTGCATTTGGAAAAATAAAATACCTAGAAATAAATTTAACCAAAGAAGTAAAAGACTTGTACTCTGAAAACTATGGAGCAGTGATGAAAGAAATTGAAGATGACATAAACAAATGGGGAAATAAACCATGCTTATTAGTTGAAAGAATTATTATTATTAAAATGTCTATATTACCCTAAGGAACTACAAACAACTCAATTTAAAAAATGGGCAGAGGACTTGAATACACATTTTTCCAAGAAGACTTAGAGTTGGCCAATAGTCAATGAAAATATGCTTGATATCACTAATAATCAGAGAAGTGTAAATCAAACCACAATGAGATATCATCTCCTACCTTTCAGAATAGCTATTATCAAAAAGACAACAAAAAGCAAATATTGGCAAGGATGTGTAGAAAAGGGGACCCCTGTGCACTGTTGGAGGGAGTGCAAAATGGTGCACCCATGAGGAAAACAGTGTGGAGGTACCTCAAAAAATTAACAATAGAACTAGCAAATGATCCAACAAGTCCACTTCTGGGTACAAGCATACATCAGAAATATTGTGGGCTCAGTTCCAGACCACCACAATAAAGCAGGTATCATAATAAACTAAGTTGCACAAACTTTTTGGTTTCCCAGGACAAATAAAATTTATGTTTATACTACACTGTAATTTATTAAGTACACAAAAGCATTATGTGTAAACAAACAATGTATATACAAAAGTATTAATGTGTAAACAATGTAACATACCTTAATTAAAAACCATTTTATTACTAAAAAATGCTAAGCACCATCTGAACCGTCAGCCTTTTGCTGGTGAGGGTCTGGCCCTGATGTTGATAAAATACAATGTCTGGGCAGTGCAATAAAGCAAGTCACAGTAAAAAGAGATGTGCCTACATTTATCTGAAAAAGAAACAAAAACACTAACTCAAAGAGATATGTGAACCATTTATGTTCATTGCAGCCTCACAATAGTTAAGATATGGAAGCAACTGAAGTGTCTATTGATACATAAATGGATAAAGAAGATACAGCATATATGGCTATATATAGACATATACATACACAGTGAAGTATTACTCAATCATAAAAAGAATGAAATGTTGCCATTTCAGAAATATATATAGACAGACCTAGCTGATATTATGCTAAGTAAAATAAGTCAGACCGAGAGAGACTGATACTGTCTGATTTCACTTATATGTGGAATCTAAAAAACAAAACAAAGGAGCAAACAAAATAAAACAGAAACAGACTTATAGATACAAGAAAAACCCTTGTGGTTATTACAGCAAGGAAAAATTGGAGAGTAGGCAAAATAGGTGAAAAGGATTAAGAGGTATAACCTTCTAGTTATAAAGTAATAGGTCATGAGGGTATAAAGCACAGCAGAGGGAATATAGTCAATAATCTTCTATAATAAAAGAGAAACATGCAAATGTGACCATTACCACCAGCCAATCAGAGCAGCTGTATGCAAATTAACCCAGCCAAGATGGAGGCCAACAGCCATGGAACTAGAGCAAACCAAAGGGTTCTGTTGCAACTGCCTGCCTATGCTGGCAGTTGGAAGTGGCACCAGGGCACCAGGAAGTGGGAAAGCAAGGT
>PVJC01039526.1:0-16216 GCA_004026665.1 Murina feae | reverse complement strand
AGGAGGGGTAGTTAGGGGCAATCAGGCCAGCATGCAGAGGCAGTGAAGGGTGATCAGGCTGGTGGGGGGGCAGTTAGGGGCAACCAGGCAGGCAGGCAGGAGAGCAATTAGGAGTCAGTGGTCCAGGATTAGGCCTAAATAAGCAGTCAGACATCCCCCTAGGGGTCTCGGATTGGAGAGGATGCAGTCTGGGCTGAGGGGATCCCCCTTGTGCATGAATTTCATGCACTGGGCCTCTATAGATCTTCTATAAAAAAAGAAGTACTGAGACAGAAAAAATCATGTGTCATTGAGAATCTATTATATCAAAATCCTTCTATTATTTACTATGCTTAGCAAATCTAAGGTATGTTTGTATTCTGAGTATATGTGTACATTGCTCTTCAGTATCAATGAACTGGAAGTTTTGTTATGTCCTGTATCTTCCAAGACATGGGCAAATATATGTGGTCATTTTTACCAGGCTTAGAAGAAAGTAATTTTTGCCATACATAAGAAGAAAGTATGTAAATGAGTTTTGCTAAGATTATTTTACTTTTTTAATTTTGTTTTATTGCTTAAAATATTACAAAGAGTAGTACATATGTCTAATGCAAGCATTAAAAATCCTGTGGATTTCTAGAAATGTTTAAAGAGCTAATAACTTTACATCATTGCCTTTCAGTAAAGATCATGTATCTGGCTCATAATCAGGATAAACACTCTGACCTTTCCTTCTGTAGTTATTTTGGGTTCATGATACACTTTTGGAAGATGGTCTGTATGCAATATTTGGTCACAGCTCTAGAAGGTTAATTGAGTTCAGTTGGAGCATTTGAATAATAGCTAATATAAGATTTTATCTTCCCAGCATTTATACCCCATCTTTGCTCTTATTAGATTAATTTAATAATTCAATTGTTTATGTCAGACTAGAGGCCCAGTGCATGAAATTTGTTCACTGGAGGTGGGGAGGGGGGTACCTCAGCCCGGCCTTCAGCCTCTTGCAGTCCAGGACCCCTTGCTTCTTACTGGCTGCCTGATTTCTGCTCCTTACTGCTTGGCTAGCTGCTCCTTAGCACTGCTGTGGAGGAGGGAGAGGCTCCCACCACCACCACTGTGCTCACCAGCCTTGAGCCCAAATTCTGGTTGAGCAGCGCTTCCCCTGTGGGAGCACAGTGACCTGCATTGAGTGTCTGCCCTCTGGTGGTCAGTGTGCATCATAGCAACCAGTCGATCTGATTGCTCCACCTTGACAATCGCTTAGGTTTTTATTATATTAGATTATAAGTAGATACAATGACTAATACAAAAGACAGAGAGAGTTAATGAAGTCCCTTTCTCAAAAATTTACTGAAGTATTTTTCTCAATAACTTAGGAAAATAAAGACAGAAACCAAGTATCCTTTCACAGAGAGCAGAATAAGAACCAAGTATAAATAATTAATATTTTATTATTATTCCTTAGGGCTTTTTTTGTTTAAAGCCACTGATTCTATAATGTGATTATATATTCTTCTCTATTTGTTAGAGCCGAGAATTCACTTAAAACACAAGAAAGAAACAAATGGGGAGAAAGAGTTCAATGATTTCATGAATTATAAAAATTTAAAACTATTAAATTATTTTCATAATTACATAGTAATAGCAAGTAATGATGAAGGTAACTAATGAAGGGCTTGCTGTAACCTACTTTAATAATATATATCACTGTATAGTAAAGAATGCTTGAAGTTATTGTTCAAAATCTAATTAATAGCCCCTATATTTCCATTATTGGCTTTGCTATAACATACAGTTGCATTTCTAAAAAATCTTGCATGACATACACACACACAAAAAAATTATTTTCAAAGAGAAAAAAAACCTGCTAATTTCACATTTACATTATTGTTACTGAAGGAATTTAGAGTTTTCCCAAACCAAACACCTTTATTTTAGCTTTTACTTAATCATCCCCAAAATCTGTCCAGTCTGAATTAATAAAGAAAGAATTCAATGATTCTGATAATGCATAGACCAAAGAATGCTATTCAGCATAGCAGAAAATGAATATAACTCAAGGCTATTGTGAGGTAGCTCTATTCTCTACATCATCATTGCAGTTAATAAATAATATTTTAAGTAAAAAAGAAGAAGAAAGTAAAAGGTTATTCACAAAAAACATAGGGAAGTAATTTAGCTTCAATAACTTTTCTAAAATATGTGATATGCTTTAGAAAATAAAACTCAATCAAGACAACTTACCCATTGAATTTAGTATCCAATATTGCTACTTATTAAATTTAAGATATTTTCTAAACAGTTTTAAATTTGACTGTATAGTAGATTATACTTAAAATAAAGTAATAGTTATGTGTATGAGTTAGGAAAGAAAGCTCTCTGAGTAAATGACCTTAAAAATCAAGTCTAATAGAAAGAGGAGGAAAACAATGTGTTTAAATATTTACATAAATAACTGAACATAAAGCTAACTTGAATCTTCTCGATATCATTACAAATCTTGAAATGTAATTTTTACTCAGAATTCAAGTTCTCTAGTTGTGTGATTAAATGAAATGAACATTCTTTTTTTTTATCTTAGATTAATACTCTAGGAAGAATACTGTGTAAAGGCAGAGAACAGTAAATTAGTAGATTAAATTAATCTTTTCATTTCCACTTGTCTTTAATTTCCCTAGTTAAATAATAAACAGTGAAGCAATAAATTATCTAAAAGCAACAAAGTGAGCATATAAAGATGTAATAAAAGAAGTTAATGAAAGATAATAGAGAAGCTCTTAAAAGATCTGGGATAGCTCAAAAGAATATACAGTAACAGAAATCAATCAATCAAATGGATGAAACAATGAGATAATTTATTTTCTTGTACAAAGTGTCCTAAATGAAGGTAAGTTGGCTGAAATTACCATGCAAACAAAAATTAAATGCATATCTGAAATGACAATAAAAATACAAAGAATGCCAGGATGGGAATAATCAAAATAAATGTGCCATGATTCAGCAAGTTATTTTTACAACCTTAATTAACAGATCAATTCAAATGAGTAGAGTTTTACACAAAACTTGAGAAGGTACAGTATCTTCCAAAAGAAACCAGTCAAATGAGTCAAAGGAATTGAAGAGGTAGAAAAGAATTCTATAGTGTATAGCCTCATCATTCCTCTAAAATGGCAGATATAGGTAACTTATAGTAAGCCAAATTATTTGCTCACATTTTTGAGTTGGCTTGTGAGGTAGCTGTAAAATTATTTATAAATATATAGTAAGGAACACTTAGTTGATGATATGTGCCAAATATATAAGAAGCTGAAGAACAATGAAGATAATGTAACTGATAACTATAAAATAAGCATATGTAGCAAAATAATATTAACATAATTCATTAGCAATACTCTCATATGGGTTGGGAATACATTGAAGTAGTATAATTAAGAATAGATATTAAACTAACTATTACAACATATCAACACATTTTGGTTAATAGACTGGACAATTGATTTGGCCTCTGGACAATTGATTTGTCAGGCCATTTAACACATCTAAAGAAGTAGTGCAAGGGCAACTTGCCCTGATAGCAATGTTCAGCTCTATTACCAACCTAATACACATAGCTCAAATGATGTCTTGTTTGTTATTTAAAAATATTTAAGTACATCACCTTCTAAACAATTCCTTAGCATTGTCATTCAACCTTTAGGAATTCTACCACTGAATATCTTATTCCTAATCCTACCTCATTCCTTACTAGGTTCATGAAAGCTGCTTCTTTGTTTCTTAGGGTTTTGTTTTTTTCTTACCTTTCATCACCATTAGTCTCAGAAATGTATTTTGTTGTTCCATGTAGTAGAAAACTCAAAGTAATCAAACAATAAATAATTACTATATCTCTCAGTTGGACATTAAATGTTTAAATAATTTGCATTTCAGCCTCTGGGAAGGACATAAATATGCAGGAAAAGAGCAACATGGGTACTCATCTGGGACTTCTCTGACTGACTCCACTAACTAGAGACTGGATAGGGAAAGCTTTCATGTGCTCCCAAAGCATCGTGAACTCATTCCTACTGTAGCACTCACACTACAATATTTTAACTGTCTGCTTACTTGTCCCAATAAAATTGATCTCTTTCAGGAGAGAGATTGTGTTTTATTCATTGCTGCATCCGTAACTCCTGTCACAGTACTAAACATGAGGTACAACTTTATTGAATGAATAAAAGAACAAAATGGGGTAAATTTTCAGTACAAGCAAAAAAACAAAAAAGGAGCTCACTGATAAAAGGTAATTCTACAATTACTTCAATGAAGGGCCATTAGTAAAGATTCTTAACTTTTTAAATTTTTTTTAAAATATATTTTATTGATTTTTCACAGAGAGGAAGAGAGAGGGATAGAGAGTGAGAAATATCGATGAAACAGAAGCATCGATCAGCTGCCTCCTGCACACTCCCCACTGGAGATGTGCCTGCAACCAAGGTACATGCCCTTGACGGGAATTGAACCTGGGACCCTGGAGTCCACAGGTTGACGCTCTGTCCACTGAGCCAAACCGGTCAGGGCAAAGATTCTTAACTTTTCATTCTTCAAAATATATCATTATATGTCATTTATGACAAAGGTTTTGATCTTAATTTATGTTTAGAAATTTCATAGATTACATAGATCTAAATGATAGTGTTTATCAACATTATGAGTGAGTGTCATGGGTTCTCTTAGCAATATGTATTTTTATGCAAATATATTTTTATATGTATTAAAAATAATACACATATATATGCATTAATTTTAATTTAGTGAATTTTGGAATCTGTGGAATTATGGACTTAGTTACATTAACTTATGAGATTTAATTAATAAGTAAAGAATAAAAATTTATGCATGCATTTTCCACATAATTGTTAAAAAATTATATTCACATCTTTGTCTATCAAAAATTGGATCAATTGCCCTAACCAGTTTGGCTCAGTGGAAAGAGCATCGGCCTGTGGACTGAAAGGTCCCAGGTTCGATTCCGGTCAAGGGCATGTACCTTGGTTGCGGGCACATCCCGAGTGGGGGGTGTGCAGGAGGCAGCTGATCAATGCTTCTCTCTCATCGATGTTTCTAGCTCTCCCTTCCTCTCTGTAAAAAATCAATAAAATATATATTTTTTAAAAATCAGATCAATAGATCTTATTCAACCACTGTATTCCAATAGACAAGATATTATTAGTCACATTTTACATTGAGCAAGACCTCAAGGTTACACAGTTATTAAGTGTTAAAGGGTGTGGGAAACATGGGAGAGTTGGTAGAGTAATAGTAGTGGAAATATTTCAAAAGAATTAATAAATTAAAAACCATTTGGATTTTATTTTATTATGCTCTGGCATCAGATTCATCTTCCTATACTGTGTTTCTTGGATTGTTATATTTAATAGTTTAGTTCTGCAAAATAGGCAGTTATTAATTTATTCAACATTTATATGTATGCCCACTCAAGTCCATGGGCTATGTCAGTAGCTGGATATGGACTGGTGTACAAGACCTGTGTGGTCCCTGTGCACTTAATAAAGTAGAACAAGAAGAAACAAGAGAAGGAAAAGAAGAGGAAGAAGAGAAGAATGGGCAGAGCTAGATTCTATGGAATAAATGAGAAGGTGGGTTAAGAGCAAGTTGTGCAAAAAAGGTGAGAAAACTAACTTAGAATGCAAGTGATCTTCATATCATTCACATGCTAGGCATAAGTGTGGGTGGGGAAGTCAGCTTTCTTCTAATACCTCTCCTTACCCTGATGAGATCAATATTTCCTAATACCAGCTACTTCTCACAAAGATGACCTATGGGGAAATAAAAAGAAAAATATTAAAGTCTTTAATCTTCCCTAGAAGAAAAAGTTGTTTATATACTAGAAACAATTGATAATATTTTCATTATTCAAATAAAGTTTTAATAATTTAGGCTAGAAGTTTAACCTGAGGAATAAAGTGATTGACAGAGTAATACTGAAACATTTCAAATATGCTATACTAGAATTTATGCATGTAATATATTAAGGGGGGGGGGAGCCAAAAGACAAAAAAAGTTTTCAGAAACTTAGATTATTTTATATACTAGGGGCCCGGTACACAAAAATTTGTGCACTCGGGGAGGTCCCTCAGCCCAGCCTGTGCCCTCTCTCAGTCTGGGACCCCTCGGGGGATATCCACCTGCTGGCGTGCCTGGCCAGCCTGGGTGAGGGGCTGATGGCTGTTTGCAGGCTGGCCAAGCCCCCCAGTGGGGACCCTCACCCCATGGGGGTGTGGCCAGCCTCAGTGAGAGGCTGAGGGCTGTTTTCAGGCTGCCCACAATTCCCATTGACCCCATCCCAGGGAGGCTGGCTGGAATCAGGTTTCTGGGGTTTATTTATCTTCTATAATTGAAACTTTGTTACCTTGAGCCAAGGCCTAGGCAGACAACAGAAGACTCCTGTTTGCTTCAGCTCTGTGGCTTCTATAATTGAAACACTGTTGCTTGAGCAGAGGCCTGCTGGCCTAGTCAGGCAGTTGCAATGGAAGCCTCCTGCTTGTTCCAGCTCCATGGCTGCTGGCTGCCATCTTGGCTGGGTTAATTTGCATACAGCTGCTCTGATTGGCTGATGGGCATGGCTTGGCTGGTGGGTGTGGCTTGGGTGTCTCAGAGTGATGGTCAATTTGCATATTACTTGTTTCTTAGATTAGATTATTGTAAAAGGCTAATGGAATTTTTAAGAATGGGTGATCATAAAAAAGATTTCTGTATGATCCAATATTTGTTTTTAATTTATTGAGTGTCTTATCATAATATTTAGTAATCTTTATATATTTGCTTAAACAAATGATTTTGTTCACTTAATGTTTAGCAATTCAAAGTTTCAGTTCCCTTTTCCTCCTTAAAACCTTCTCAGATGGGAAATGATCGACCTTCCTCTGACTTTGTAGGATACATTTATTCTGATCACACACTTCCTCTCACGGTGCTCATTTGTGCATCTGCATTATTAGATCATAAGCTCTGTCTAGGCTGTAGTTTTTTATCTTCCACATAACAGGTGCTCAACTAAGACTTATTGATTCATTTATTCTTTCAACAAATATGTATTGAGGACCTGCTACATGCCAGGCATGAAGAAACACAGTACATGTGTTGAATGTATTCTGACATTTTCTTTAAAACTATTACACCATAGTTTTCAGTATAATATTACAGAAAATGCCTCAATACTTCTAATCAGCATTGATTAAAATTCTTCTTTCCCTAAAAACACATTTTCTATCTGTCTCCTATTTATGGGTTCATTCAAATGCACTTCTGTTATTTTTCTTTGGCCTATAATATTTTTTCTTATTTTTTTTCTTTTGGCCTATAATAGTTTAAATTCATGTTTTGAAATATGTCTCTTAATAAGTACTTTTAAATATTTATTTTTTGTTAAATGTCTACATTCAGCTTTTGGTTCCTCATAAAGCAATGGGAAGCCAAAACAGGAATAGCAAAAACAGTTTTCTAATTACAAGGCATATAGTCACAACAAGTATATTTTATATTTGGAATTTTATGCAAATATCACACAGATATCAAATCAAGTTAATTCATTCAAATACCAAAGAAAAAAAATTTTACTCCATTTTGACCAAAGGACATATGAACAATTTATAATTATTCGAGTAATAAACTCTCATTGTAATAATTTTGGAAATTATAGAATACTAGAGGCCCGGTGCACAAAAATTTGTGCACTCGGGGGGTCCCTCAGCCCGGCCTGTGCTCTCTTGCTGTCTGGGACCCTTCAGGGGATATCCACCTGCTGGCTTAGGTCTGCTCCCCAAGTGATCAAGCCTAAACTGGCAGTCAGACATCCCTCTGGCAGCCCAGGAGCCCTTGGGGGATGTCCACTTGCCAGCAGGGAGCAGGCCTAAGCTGCAGTCAGACATCCTTAGCTCTGCTGAGGAGTCAGGAGAGGCTCCCACCACCACTGCTGTACTGGCAGCCATCAGCCTGGCTTGTGGCTGAGCAGAGCTCCCCCTGTGGGAGTGCAATGACCACCAGGGGCAGCTCTTGCATTGAGCATCTACCCCCTGGTGGTCAGTGTGTGTCATAGTGACCAGTCATTCCCAGTGGTTCTGCTGTTAGGGTCAATTTGCATATTACCCTTTTATTATATAGGATTTAAAATTCATAATTTAAAGAAACATCCAGTTAGATGAGCACAAGAAGATATACTCATATTATTATGGGGTAAAGTCATATTATGGAGATTTCAGTTATCAACTATAAATAGAGAACATCTGATGTGTCAGAAAAAGAAATTTCAATAAAATGATGAAAATCAGAAGAATTATATTTTCCATAAGTGTTTTTTATAGTTCTATTAAAAGAATGCTTCTGTTACTGGAAGCTAACTTTGACTATCCATGTGAAATTCTAACAAACATTTAATCTAAATAAAAAAGGGGATAAAAAGACTTATAAAAATAGAAGCAGTATGCAGATGCCAGTTATGAGTGTGGAATCTAGGCTATGGAACTGAGAGTTTGGAAGCAGGTTGATTAAAAAGCTTAAGATGAAGAGATAATAAGTCTACATGAAGCATAATGTTACTCTTTAAGAATTTGTGATCTACCCTCCTGGCTGTCTTATAATCTCTATTATGTTCACAGTGCATGCTCTGGGTATTGACTAAAAATATGCACACTCCATGCAGTGAGCACATCCTAGAGCCAAGGCCAGTTGTGATATAAAGTTTAAAGGGTAGTATCATTTGGTCGAATTTTAAGTATGAATAAATTTGAAACAATTCATTTTGAAAGTTCAAAGTTTGCCCAAAAAGACCGCAAAATCCTAGAGCTTGAAGAAACCATGTCTAAGTAACCACTTACCCTAGAATCAAACCCTCTATCCTCTTCCAAGCCATACCAGACAGATGAATATCTATTCCAAATGAATTCCAAAGATGTCTGGGAACAATCTGGGATAATGTTTATCAGAATTTATAATTTCAAATGAGAAATGTCTTTGTTTATTAGATAAAAAAAAAACACCTTGTTCTGCAGGCTAAACCAGAAGTGGTATCATGAAGAAAATATTGGACGTGAGACTAAGAAAACATGAATTATACCATATAACTATGTGACTTTGGACAAGTCGCTTAAATTCTGTGTAAAGTTTCAATGCGCATGAAACGGGGACAATGATAACAATGTATATGGTTATTATGTAAAAAGTTAAGGAACTTTATACATGCAAAAGTACTCTGTAAACTATAAAAATGAGCAACTATAATGTTTATAGTTGTTATTTTGTAGTATTTCTCCAACTCATATCACCATTTTCTCCTCTTCATAGGTGTTATTTTCTAGTCTTTTTGTCATTAATGTGTCCCTCCTCCAAAGTCTTTTCAAGAGCTCCTACATCATTACCCAATTCCACAGCCCTGAACTAGATCTAAGGCTTAATTAGTTAGTTGGCTGATGGCTATTTTTATTACCTATTATACTTACTTCAATAAACATGCAAACTGGTTGTTTGAGATAAAGCTTTGAGCAAGACAGATGATGTCCTGGCTGGCATGGAATTTCAATACAGGGATTGGCAGAGATTGAATAAGGAAGTGAAAAAATAAGACAACTTTACATAGTAATAGTTCTATGAAAAATATAATAAAACGTAATAACATAAGAGGCATGGTTGAGTAACTTGAGACAGTGACATATAACCTGAAACTCTAAAAATGAGGAGAATTAGTCATTTGAAGATCTGAGAAAATAGTGTTCCGGAGTGAACATCAAATGTAAATGGCTTAGGATGAATGTACGCCACTGTGGCTAGAGAACAGTGAATGAGTTGTATAAGATGAGGCTAGAGAAAATTACCTGGGACTCTGTCATTAAGGTGTTGTAAATAATGGTAAGGAGTTGAGATAAGAAAACATTGGTGGTTGTAAGTATGGATTGATGTGTTGCAATGAATTAAAAAAACAACCTTCAGAGTTTACCAAGTAATTTCTCAATACCTTCAACTGAGTACACTTGGGGCCTGTTTTACCTTTTAACTGATCTGAAAATTTAACTCTAGGATTTTCCTTTCATTTCTGCTTAATGAGCATTGGTTAGTTGTTTATATGGTACTCTGCAATACAGTGATGACTGACATCAATTTAGTCAACTTCGAGATCTATGCCATCCATTTTGTCCTCATTCACTAGATCTGTCAAGATAGACAGACATGTTAGGCCTGTACTATCTATATTTTATAGGAAGTCATGCAAAACTACAGTCACATTCTTAAGTAGATAAAAAAAAAAACATGTTTCCTACTCCTCACCTGTCATTCGATGAGGACGTGATTGAATAGTGATATTATATACATAGTCTTTAAAGCTAATAAGGAAGGACTAAAGACTATCAGATTTTCAGGTTCCTACAGTTATAGCTAAAAGCCTTGCTGACACACCACAGCCCCGAAAAAAAGCACACAAAAGCATTCTTCCAGAGAAAAATGCAATTAATAGTAGAATAATTACTGTATTTCTCTTTACTAAAATAAAAGACTGCTGTATCATATTATATCAAGAGTTATAAAAATAAATTAATCAGTAAGAAAAAGCTCCACAAGAATAAAAAGTGTATTGTTGGCTAACAGACAAAGATGACAAAATGTGCTGCCAACTATTATTTTTTTCTGTATAACATTTAAATTGTATTGAAAAAACCTGAAATTGATACTTGAAAATAGAATATCTTCCCAAGTGCTTAAAAAGTATATTAGGCACTATGAATTCAGTACTATAATCATATGAAAATATATAAAAAATAACATGAAATGACTGGGGCAAACGGAGAATATAATGCCAATATCTGAAATGATGTACTACTACTCCCTTGTAGTCAAGGTCTGTTAATATTAAAGTATTTATAACCAGAGTACAGTCAATAAATTATCACTAAACTAAACTATCTGGGACCTGTTATTTTCCATATCTTAATAAGGAAAGGGAAGATCCTGAAGTATTCTTATTCTGTTAAAGAACAGAATCCTAAAACTTTACTGAGCTCCTGGTATAGTTCTCATGTTTCTGAAATGTCTTAAAATTGCTAAAGAATATGATATATAGGAAAAATCTAAAGTATACAATCTAAGCAACAACAACAAAATCAACTTGTTTGTTTACATATTGTTTAAGAAAAAGGAAAAATAGAGGCACCTTGTCAATACATAAAGTTTTCCTGTGATTTAGTCTTCCTTCTCTTCCTAGTACAGAGGGACTCACTCTTACACAAATGGAGATATCCTTTATACATGTAAATTTCCCTTACAAAAATATAACTTTTATTCTGTTTCTTGGGCTTCTCCAGTGTCTGATGTTTCTCAGGAATAATCAGCTCAAAATAATATTATGCCAAAGAGTCATATTCTACTACCCTTTATCTGTATTTTGGTATTGTTGTACTATTACAATCTTCTAGAATCCTTTCTTTCAATTTTAAATGATAGTCTTGCTAGGTAAAGTAGTCTTGGTTGTAGGTCCTTATTTTTCATCACTTTGAATATTTCATGCCAATTCCTTTTGGCCTGTAAAGTTTTTGTTTAGAAATCAGCTGACAGTCTTATGGGAGCTCCCTTGTAGGTAACTAATTGCCTCTCTCTTGCTGCTGATTATTTCTGAGAAACATCAGACACTAGATAAGCCCAGAAAATAGAGTAGAAGTAATATTTCTAGGAGCCTGAGCTCAACAGGTAGGGACACTGGGAGTCAGAGAGGTGAGGCTAGTAGATCTCCCATATGCGCGAGGTGTTATTTAGGCTTGGGGGAAGGTGAGAGCAGAGACCTTTGTCCAGAGCCACACAACTCAATCTGTCCCATATTCTGCCCAGATCTTGGCATAGAGGGGATCCATATCTTAATAAGGAAAGGGAAGATCCTAAAGTATTCTTAAGAAGTGGAGAGGGAGAAGCTGCCTGTCATCTGGAGGGTGGCGCTGGAGGATTTCCCCTGAGGAGAAAGCATCAGTCAGGTTCATGAGAAATTGGAGGGAAAGCTCCCCACCCCAAAACCACACCACTCATTCACTGACACAACCCTGAGTCTGCTGGGACATTTACACCCTGGGCCTAAGCAGCTGTCCTCATCAGTGCGTGAGCTCACAGGGTGGGGCAACACAGAATCTAGAGGTTGGGGTTGATGTCATAAAGAGGAGAGTGTTCCACCCAAGGAAGATGGTGTCTGTGATGCAGGAGAGTGATTCAGAAAGATGACCTGGCAGTTGTTTCTTCTGCTCTCTCCCTCTCTCCTCTCACACAGCTTCAGTTGGGCTCACCTTCTCTCCCTTTGCTGGAGCATGTGGTCAGTAGCTGAGAATGAGATTTTGCGCATTGGTCCTTTAAGAGGGGTCCCATGTCTCTAGCCAACTCCTGTCTCTCCTTGGTGGACACAATCCCCTCTGATTTTCACAGCCAGATGTGTGGGCACCTCTTCTCAAGTCTGGTGCTCTGGGCTTGGGAGTCCAACGTGGGGCTGAGACCCCCCACATTCCTCAGGGGGAATATCTGCACCTGAGATGTCCCACTGGAGTCTGAGCCACCACCCATGGGATGTCTCCACTCTTCCTACCATTCTCAATGTGACTTCTTCTGGAAATCTTTGGTTATAAGACTTCTATTCAGCTAGTCCTCAGTTGGTTACTCAGGATAATTTTTCTATAATTCAGTTGCCATTCCAGTTTGGTCCTGAGATGAAGTGAGTGTACCTTTCACATACTCTGCCTCCATCTTGGATCTCAATGAAAATGGTATTTAGAGTGGTGGCCTTAGCCATCTCAGGGAGTTACACACTTTTGCTGGGTATCTCCCATATATAGAGGAGGTATACATGCAATAAGTTTCAGTTTGTTTTTCTCTTGTTAATCTCTCTTTTATTACAGAGGGTCTCAACCAAGAACTCACAATGGTAGAGGGAAAATTATATTTCATCTCTTATGGAGACTGCACTGTTTTCATACATCTTTGTCTTGGCACATTCTGTTTCTCTTTTCTGAAATGACCTTTGAACTCTTTCCATACTTGGACACCTGAGTTATTAGATAGAATATTGTTACATATATCATGTCCTTGGTAAAGCTCCCTGACAGTGCCAGGCTTTCCCTTCTCTACATTACTTGTGAACTTCATACTTATTTCATCATTGTCTTAATACCATTTTAATTTTGTCTACACATCTGTCTCCTCTATCAGGCTAAGTGCAATTAATTGACAACCACTATAACTTAATCCCTTTGGAGTCCCTAAAACCTGGCACACAGTAGATGTAATGGAGGACAATTTTTTCTCCCCCCTTTCTAAGTCCTTTTAGATGGTATAATAATCAAATCAACATTAGCCATATTAACATAAGAGAAACATTTAATTACGTACCTATGAGGTCCCCACAAAGACATTAAGAAGTAAGGACAAGTCCAGGAGTTGAGGCTTATATGCCATTCTGAGCTAAGGAATGGGTATAGGGGCCTGGGGCTTCAGAGGACCATAAGAAAAGCAGATTTTTGGCAATCACATGTTTGCCCTGCCATATAGATAGGTCATTCAGATAAAAAAAAGTTATTTCTGGTAATAGCTCTCTTCCTGAGGTAGGCTCCCAGTCTAAATTATTTTAGACAGTTCAGGGATAGGTAATGTTTTCCTTGAATCTGCTGGGCCTTGATTATCTTTAACTCAAAATAATCTCCATGCCAAAGTGGCACATGTTGGGGAACTTCATTCTGAACCCCTTCACAGGCATTAGTAAACTGTTACTGAACTGAACGGTGCTAAGCAAACTACTTGCAGCTACTTGAGGAAAATAGTATGGACAAAAAAGGAGCCACATACTAAACCTGACAAGCTCAGGGCAGTTCTTCAGGGCGCCCTTGAAAACTCAGAGACCTAAAGTACCAGTAACCCCATAGGATGGTCTGAAATTAAAACTTCCTAACTAGAAGCGAGTCATGGCATGTAGTCATGACCTAGACCATCATCTTCCTTAACGAAGGTCAATCTTTACATTAATTGAGCCTGGCCATTGCCTTTTTGCATCTATGGACACATACCGTTGGAATGTCAAAGTAATTTCATTTTTCCAGATCCCTCTGTGCATAATCACTGCATCAAAGCACAGACTACAGAACCCCTCCTTGTTATTAGTATTATGTGAATTGTTAACTATTAACTAACCTGTATCCACCAACGTAAAAGAAGCATTTGTCTTTTCATTTTACTTTTTATCCAACCTCAGAAATTTTCCCACTTTGCTTTCTCCCGTCCCTTTCAGTGCACTGGACAATGGCCAACCAATTGAGCCACACTGGCTAGGGATGGACTATTTTTTAGCCTTTCCATTGTATTTTCTCATATTCACTAAGCTGTTGGAGCCCAGAGTAGGCCACCCTAAACAATCCCACAATCTCATATTGATCATTTTGAATTAAAGTTACTCAAGAAACTGCCATGGCAAGTAGAACATTCTGAACTCTCTGTCCCTCTAAAAGCAAGAGCTAGCCCTGGCCGGCATTGCTCAGTGGTTAGAGAATCAGCCTTCTTACCAGAGAGTCACTGATTCAATTTCTGGTCAAGGGCTCAATGTACCTGGGTTTCAAGTTCCTGAGTCCTGTTAAGGGCTCGAGCAGGAGGCAACCAATCGATACACCAATGTTTTTCTCCCCCTCCCCACCCCCTCCATTCTCTCTAGAATTCAATGGAAAAAATATACTCTTCAGGTGAGTATTACAATCAATCAATCAATCAATAAATAAATAAATAAATAAACAAAAGCAAGAGATAAATACCCCATGTGAAAGGTGTCCTCCCCACACCTGGAAGATATTCCTTATTGCTATACTTAAACAATTCACAGCTGGAGTCTGTATAAACAAAGTTTGTTGTCTCTTTTATCATTTGCTACTTTGCTTAAATTTCTCATTAATGAATATCCAAACTTTACATAGATTTCAATCAGCACTAACTCCCCCACTTTCAATTTCTTATAAATTTATTGTTTCTTTATTGTCCTGGCTGTTGTGGTTTACTTTGCTAAGGGTCATCTCATGCACCCTAGAGGCCACTGGTTCAATTTCAGGTCAGGGAATATGCCCAGGTTGCTGGCTCGATCCCCAGTAGGGGGCGTGCAGGAGGCAGACAATTGATATTTCTCTCTCTTTCTCCCTCTCCCTCCCCCTCTCTAAAATCAATTTTAAAATTTTTTAAATAAAAAGTGTAAGACCTGGCTGGATTATTATTTCTCTGGGCTTTATTTTATAATCTAAATATCATATTATAAGTCTTGTGTGCAAGTGTATTAAATTGGTTTTTCTTGAGAACCAAGATGGCGGCATGAGGTATATACCTAAATGCACAGCCTCCACACCTACATTATAGAAATACAACTATTCAGATAAACGACCATCCTCCAGAACCAAGGGAGGGGAAGCGTTACATCTAGAAGGCAAGAGGAGTGCTTTGAGACTGAATAGCAGCTCCTGGCGCGCCCAAACTTAAAGGTACGTGCAAAACGGAGGCGGCGGCATGGGTGCAGCAGCGATGGGGTCCGAGGCTTAGAAGATTATAAACTCCCGGGTTGCACTAAATGCAACGTGGGCTGTAGGGCAACTGGGCGGCGGAAGACCAGTGGCGTTCTAGCACTGCTATTCGCACCGATCATTGACCTGGAGATTCAGGGACTGAGAATCATGCGCAGACCCCAGGGCTTGGAGACGCCAAACGTGGTAGAAACTACGGCATTAGCAGAGGGGACACCATTGTGAGTCGCTCCACCCCCAGTGATTCTGAGACCCCGCCCCACCCCACCTACAACCCCACCCAAGCTGTGTGCCTGCCTGCCTTCAGCATAACCTAAGGGTCTGCAGCTGAGACAGAGCTCCAATAGATCCAAACTCCAAACAACGAGGACAAAGGTCTGCAGGTCATTTCCCCCCAGTGATACCTCCCAATGATGACTACAACAAGACTATGCATCCAGCCTTCAAAGGCGTACAACAAGAGTGTCCACCCCAGGTGATTGGGGAGGCTGAATCACTGGGCCCTATATAGGACACCTAGCACAGAAAGCCAAAATGCGGAGACTAAGAAACAGGTCACAAAAGACAGAAATGGAGGAACGCAAATGACTGGATATAGAGTTCAAAACCACGGTTATCAGGTTTTTCAAGAAGTTTCTAGAGACTGCTGATAAATTTAGTGAGACCCTCGA
>PVJC01039525.1:0-16198 GCA_004026665.1 Murina feae | reverse complement strand
TGATGAACAGAATAAACTGGTGAATAGAATAGAATCAGAGGCATAGAAAGGGAGTGGACTGACAATTTTCGGGGGTTAAGGGTGTTGGGGATGCGTGAAGAGACTGGACAATAATTGTACACCTATGGATGAGGACAATGGGGGGCAAGGTCAGAGGTTGGGGTGGGAATTGGGAGGAGGGGAGCTATGGGGGAAAAAGGAGGAACAACTGTAATAATCTGAACAATAAAGATAAATTTAAAAAAATAAAAAATAAAGTTTAACATTATAAAATTAACAAAAATAATATAAAACTCATATCCTGGCTAAATAGCCACATGGCTGCAGAAAACCGTATATTCCCTTCCCGTTATCCCGCTGTTCCCTAGCTTGTCGTGCATTCTTTCTAAAAATCAGGACTTTTTTAAAACACCGTGGAATGGGGACAAATTGTTAAAAATCGGGACTGTCCCGCCAAAAGCGAGACATCTGGTCAACTTATCTTACATCGATGTTTCTCTCTGTCTTTCCCTCTCCCTTCCATTCTCCCTAAAAATTAATGAAAAAAATATCCTCAGGTGAGGATTAACAAAAAAATAATGTCTTCTAGATTGAGTTATGATTACAATTATTATTAGTACATAATTAATCAAAATATAATTATCAAACTGAGGTTTTTAAATGAAATTGCCTCCATTAATGAGATTAATGGTTTCCTCCACCATCAGCCCACTTGCCTTCTGCTGAGCATTCCTATTGCTAGAATGTGACAAAGTCTTCTTCAAATATTCAAGTAACTCGTGAAGCAACAGTGTCCTTTAAAAGCAGTGCATAAATCAACATTTTATGAGTGGAATTATATTGCTCATAATGAGCCAATCTATTATTTAAAGTTTATTTTTTTTACAGTAAAGAGCCAGCCACAGTTGAAGTGTCAGCCAGGGTCTCATCTGAAAGTGGTCTGGGAAGGAATGTGGTTCTAAATCCACGGGGTGGCAGGATGCAGCGCCTTGGACTGTTGAACTCAGCACTGCAGTTTCCTGCTGGCTGTCGACCAAAGGCTGCTGGAGTTTCCAGCTGGTTGCTGGCTGGAGGCCACTCCTAACTCCTTGCCACGTGCTTCATCACACCCACAGAAAGTTGGGTTAATTTGCATACTCACTCCTGATTAGCTGGTGGGCATAGTTTGTGGGTGAGTGGCAGAGTGATGGTTAATTTGCATCTTTCTATTTTATTAGTGTAGACTAGTCGCCCGGTGCATGAAATTCATGCACATTAAAAGGGGTTTAACTAGAGACAATCCTATATAATAAAACCCTAATATGCAAATTGACCAAACGGAGGACCATTCGCTATGACGCACACTGACCACCAGGGGGCAGATGCTCAATGCAGACTCACTGCTGGTGAGCAGAGTTGCAGTGGTGGGAACCTCTCCTGCCTTTGTGGCAGTGCTAAGGATCCCTCGGGGGATGTCCCACTGCCGGCTTCAGACATCCCCTTGAGGGCTCCTGGACTGCGAGAGGGCGCCGGGCTGAGGGACCCCCCCAACACCCAATGCATGAATGTCATGCATCGGGCTTCTAGTATTTTAATATTGCTATTTGCCCTTTCTCTATAATAGAAGTGTCAGAGATGAAAGAAAATTAGTAAAACGTATATGAAAATCTTCCTCCTGTCAGAGTCTGGAGCACACTGTGGGACCCAGCGTCAAGTCCCCAAACACACGAAAGACCCAGACCCAGCCGGCCCTACCCCCATTGAGCAAGATCCAGACTCGGCCAGCTTCACCCTAATCAAGCCCTGCCAGGCAGGGGGTGTGACCTCAGGTCCCCCACTGCAACCCTCAAATCCCCCGGCTCGGTACTGCGAGAGGAGGCACAGCTTGAAGTGACCCAGCCCAGTGCCATGCAGCCTCAGGTCTCTGCTGATTGCTTGTTAAGGCTAGTTACTGGAACTTGGCCTCCGCTGTGGGCACAGCCATCTTTGACCCTTATGGTGTGATGGTCAATTTGCATATTCCCTCTTTATTAGATAAGATAGCCAAAATGTATATGAATTCAGTTCAGGTTGCCATGTAAAACCTTAACTAGTCATGAGTTCTTTTCCTAAAATAAGATTTGCTGATGGAGCCCTGTGACAGGCTAGGAAGAGTGGGAGGTTGGGGAGCCCACAGTGAGGGCTGGGCTCCAGCACAGTGTGTGTGAGGTCAGTGCTCTCGGAAGATCCTGAGGAAGGTCAGGTGGCAGCGGCCTCACAGGACAGCAGGATTCCCACATGGGCTGTGCATGGGCAATGCCTAAGATCCTGGCACTTAGAATTGTGCACCTATATACTTTTATCAACTAGTGTCACCCCAATAAATTCAATAAAATAAATAAATTAATTAAAAAATAGAATTTAAAAAAAGAAAACAGAGTTGAATGAAGAGCTTGTTGACAGAGACATCGGCAAGGTCAAAGACACCCCCAACGAGCATAGAGGAGGTTTTCATCCCCATAGCAGGGGCCCTGAGAAGACTCTGAGGGTGTCCAGAGGTGACTGTCATTTTGGGGGTGGAGGCCAGGGATGAGCAGGGTGCCCCCACCACGTGATGGTCCTGCCACAAAGACAATGTGGAGGCTGAGCAGGCAGAAGAGAGAAATCTGAGGTCAACCTTGTGAAAACCCAGCCCAAAGGGAGCGCCCCCCCCCGACCTGGGGGGCAGATCTGAGAGACAGGAGGGGTCCCCGCCACCAGAGCCGGGTGGGGTCCTCTTTGTCTGTGGATGAGAAGAGTGAATTAAAAATGGAAACTTTTCAGTGGGGCCAGAGCTGGTTTGGTGGCGGACCAGCTGTCTGCCCTGGGTCCAGTGTTCCTGGGGCCACGCCAACAGGCAGGGCCAAGGAAATTCTAAACAGAAGTTGAGCCGCTTAAAAAGCAAAGTCAGCCGAGTGTTTGGAGGTCTCATTGGCTTTGCTGTGTGGCTATGAGCTGGGCTGTTTTTTCCAGAGCTGAAAGGGGTTGGAGAGGCTGTGCGAGTGGGGGGCGCTTCTCCACTGGAAAGGGTGAGAGGGAGTGGAGAAAGGTCCTTTCATGTGGGTGGTGAACACGCAAGACATACAGATGATGTGATACAGAATGGATGCTGAAACCTGTATAATTGAGTAACCTATGTCACTCCAATAAATTTAAAAAAAATAAAATTTAATTTAAAAAAGAGTGGATAGTTTCAGGCAAGCTCACCTCCCCTTGCAGGATGCCAGGGAGTCATTGGGCAGATGAGGAAATTCCAGGCAGACTGCTTTAAGATTTTCTGGAGAGGCTGAGCTGGGCCTAGGTGAGGGATTAAATCCTGGTGGGCTCCGCCAGGAGGCAGAACCCCTTTTGCCACCCTGACCCTCCCTGGCCCTGTGATGGGCGAGCTTCTCCAGGGACTTTCTGAAGTTACTCCACTGGGGCCCTTGGCTCAGGGCCTGTCCTAAGACCCCTTCCCTTCCCTGCCCTCACACAAGCCACACCTCCCTGACCATGCCTGGCACCAGCACTGAGGCCACCACAGGCGGCAAGGAGAGTGGCCCTGGACCACCTGGGCTCTGTGAGCAAGGGCTCACCTGTCCAAATGTCACCTGGCGACATAAGACTGAATAACACCCTGGAGAGCAGGCGCCCATTGTACAGGGTCACAAGCGGGGCAGGAACACAGCCTGTTCATTCAGTCCCTGCTCCAGCTCCTCATTGGCTGACGACTATTTGGTTCCCTATTTCCTAATAGGTTGCCTAGGTCTTGCTGTCTCCCATTGGGTTGTTTTAAAAAATGTGCTGGGCCTTTTCTAGTTGCCTCCACCTCCCTTTGTCTAGGGGAACCCTCCTAGAACATGTGCTAATGGCCGTGTGCACAGCTCATACCTTTTTCCCAACCCCACGTCCTGTCTGCTCCGGGGAATGCAATAGCCGCCTGGCCACAGTCTGTTTCTTTTCTGTGAAGATAAATCAGAGGCATGTTTCTTCCAGAACCTGAGTAGCTTGATAGAGTGGAAGAGGAGGGAACAAAGGGAGCCAGACATTGAGAAGCTGGTTCACCAGGAAGCTACAGCTGCACACACTCCCCAGGGAGCCGTGGTCATCCCTGCGCTGCTGGGGGAAGGATGGAGCAACGCAGGGATGTCCTCTGGAAGCCAAGGGACCAGGGGGAGGTGCTCCTACTTCGTCTGCACAGTAGGAACAGCAGGGCCTAGTATGGGGAAAGGATTGGATTGGATAAGGGATACAGAACCTACCAGAAGACCTAGGATATGGATTGGTTAGGGGGAAGGACCCAATGCCAATCCCCCCGCCTCCAAGACTGGGAAGTTGATTGGTCCTTCCCATAATGTAATTCCAGTTTAACAAAGAAGTTCCTTTCATTCTCTCTCCCTCTCTCCCCCTCTCCTCCTCTCTCTCCCCCTATATCCCTCTCATTCCTCTCTCTCCCTCTCTCTCTCTCTTTCTCTCCATAACGTCCATGTGGCCCTACTGGGCCAGTGGCAGATGTGTGGACTCCAACTATGGGCCTGGACACAGTGCCGCCAAAAAACAGCAGGGAGCACAGGCTGAGCCAGCCAAGCTGGGCAGGACCGATGGCACAGAAGTTTTGGACACTGGCACCATTTCTTGGCCTAAGGAAGACAAGGCTGGACTTCGTTCAGGGCAGGAAGGAGCTGAACCTGGGACAGTCCTTCGTCCAGTTTCAATAAACCGAACCACTTCCTCCATGTGCGTCCCCGAAATGTCTTTCTCAGGGCCCGTTGAACGGGCCTCATTTCCACTGGCAACATCTCTGGCTCAGCTGGGTCCAGCTGGTCCTGGGCCTCTGGGCAAGTGCCCTCTGAACTCAGCCCTTGGGGCACAGGGCCTGGCAGGTGTCAGCCTCAGGCAGAGCTGGTCGACACAGAAGCATCATGTGAGGGACATAATCAAATTAGTGGGCGGAGCTAGAAGATCCATCCAACAGTAAGAAATGGAACTCTGTCCTGGTTTGGACCCTGAGAATCTTGGAATCACTGAGCGGATTTCAAACAAAACCTGATGGCATCCTGGGAAGTCCCTGCTCCTGCAGTCAGCCCATGGCTGCACGGGAAGAGCCAAGGTCCAGAAACACAGAATAATGTATGAAATGCAGGGCACACCCAGTGCTGAGGCCCTGGGCGCCGAGGACATGAGTGGGGAGAATGCTGGGCTGAGGCCTGAGGCAGGTCCTGACCAGCAGCCACTATCTCTCAGTCCACCCAGGAGTCCATGCAGCCGGCCCGCTGCTGCTGAATTTAAAGTAAATCTCCACTGCCAGGTCCTGTTGCTCAGTTCTCAGACCCACTCCTGTCCCTGAGTAGTTCTATGCACACCTCAGACACGTGGCCCGAGCTTGTAAAGACGAACATGGGCACGAGGCTACTGTGCCCGAGTCCAGGGCACTTGGGGTGCAATTCAGAGCTTTCAAATAGCCCCTGGATGAAGGCATAGCCTGGTGCCTAGCACAGGTACAGAGAAAGTTTGCAAATGTTCGAATACCAGGAGTCAATGTGAACATAATGTGAAGACTTGTTCCTTTGGACGTGAGACATGGAAGGATTTTGGTTGTTATTTAGAGCAATTCACAATTTATAGTCAGATGAGCCTGCGGCAGCTGCTACCTGGCCTTCTTCTCTCCTGCTTGGAATTTGCAAGAAGGTCCAGATAGTCTTTGTATGTCAGTCATAACTGCATGCAGCACCTTGTCATCCAGAAGAAAAGAGCCAAGTGAGAAGGATCTCTGCCCATAGCCTTCACATGTCCTGCTCCTCTGTGTCAGAGACACCCCATCTGGGTCACTGTCATTAACTTTAGACAAGTCCCTCCTTTTCATGTCCTTACCTATAAACTAGGGAAGTAATGAAGCCATCGGCTTCATAAAGTGGTTATAAGCGTTAGAGCAAATGAGTTAATTAATGTGCAGGGAGTACCCAGTATGTCAAGCACCTAATTAATTCTTAATAAGTGCTTCCTGCTGTCACCACCAGCTCCATCATGTAACCATCGGCCCTCAAGCACTTCACAGACATTGAGGCATGGAGCTCAGAGGTGAGTGGAGGAGCGAGCCATCCTCCTACAGCATCATGTTTATGGGTCTGTCGTAGCAGCATTTAAACTAAATTTCCTCAATTGTTTCTTGGAGATATGTGCCTAGAAATCAGAGTTCTGGGTTAAAGAACCTACGATTTCTTCCCAAAGCTTTGCTCTGCCCTCACAAATTGTTCTACAAAAAGATTCGCACCCATGTGTTAGCATGTTCACTCACACTCTAGCCAACCCTGGATGTTACTTTATTCCCAGACATTTTCCATTTTCATATCCAAAAAAAAGGAACCATTTTTTAAAATGACATTACTTCTAACATTTTCAATAGTTCTATTTTAAACTACAAAGGAGAAATAGCATAACCAAGTAAAAGCAACTTAAATAGCAAGAAAACATGATTCATGTTAATTCTTGAACTCCCAATGCATTGCTATTTTTATGTAGATAAACATTTCAAACTCAAAGCTAAGCTCAAGGCTTTTAAGTCTGAAACATGTTTTCTTGACTCGAGGATATAATTCACGCCTTCCAGAGCTCGGCACTGAGGCTCTCGGCTTTCAGAGCGGCGCCCCTGCCCCTTCCCTTCTCCGTCTTCCTTCTGAAAGCTTCTCCGTGCTTTGCTCTTAATCACTGAATGGATCTCAGGAAAAGGCACAGACACTGTTCACACATAGAAAGTGGTTCTGAAAGCATCTCGGCCTTAAGAAAGGTCGTGGATGGCTGGGACTGGAAGTCTAATGATTGGCGCATGAGCAGAAATCAAGGTAACTCCCAGAACCAAGAAACTGCAGGTAACCAGAGGTGGATATTTGAACGTATGTGTTCACAGCCTCTGAATAAGAAACCTTTGTAATTTGTTTTATGTATTTTAATGCCTACGCTTCCCTCTTGTAATTTAATTGGTTCAAACCTAACGCACAGATTACTCCTTGAGAATCCTCATTCCTGAGCTGTCAAGAAGCTTGGAAAGCATCTTGCCTTGACAGTTTGAAAATGTAACTTCACATCACACAGTAGTTCGCAGCCCTGACACCAGCAGTGACCGAGACGCCCTTTCTTCTCAGGCATTTACAGTCTCTATGAAACAGACATCACGTGCCCAGGTGAGGAAGACGCTAAAGAAATCTTGGCTACGGCGTGTGTGTCAGGGAAGCAGAGACCAGTAGACTGTACTGAAAACATCTTGAGGTCAAGAGTAGGGGTGGGGAGGTCCTCTGGATCAGGGCCTGAGCTTGTGTCTGGCCCAGGGCCTGGTGCCCGTAGAGGACGATGGAACCATCACAACTGCCTGTGCTGTTGTGGGTGTTTGTGCCTTGAGGGCCAGGGTGAGTGGTGACAGAGACACTGCACCTCCTGCACCTGGAGCGGCGCCATCGGCCCGGCAAGCATGCAGAGCTGCTCATGGTCTGGCCTCCTCCTGCTGAAGGTCTGAAGGCAAGCGAGAAGCTGGACAGCTTTACGTGCTTGGTGTGTCTGTCAAGCATGTGCACATCGACTTATGCATCCCTAAGGCCTCAGAATGTGGGTGGTGGTCAAGTGCCCTGAGAAGATGGAAATCAGGGAAGTGGCCAGGCTCCTGGGGTCACTGTGGGACTGGCCAAAGCATTGGGAAGCCTCCTGGGGGGAAGGGGGGTCTGTGATCTGCGGCCCAGTGGGGGGGGCCTTGAGGAGCCCCCATACTGAGTTGGGGCCAGACCACCTGATCACCACTGGGCTGGCCTGGGAGAGCTCCAGGCTCAGGCAGGACAACCCCACAGGCAAGCCAGGAGGTAGGAGGCCCTCCTAAGGGCCTGCAGCAATGGACATGTGTTCTCAGCGTGAAAACCACCACCATAGTCTGGCCACAATGGGATGGACGATGTTGGGCTCATTATCCCGCCTCAAACTGATGAAGAGAAAAGCTGAGTAAATACTCAGCCTGCTCTGTGCAGGCCTTTGACAACAAGCAGCCTGTGGTCCTGCAAGAAGAGACGTGCATACCAGGCTCCCGGCACCCTCCTTTCCCAGAGAGCATCTTCCAAACGCAAGCTCCGCATGGAGCAGGAGGCTCTCTGGCCAGAGGGACCGAGGCCAAAACGCAGTATTAAGGAGCCGTGGGGAGCGGGTTGCTACAGAGCTGAGAGCTGCAGGCAGGTGAGTCACCAAGTCCGCGCGCAGCCCCCATGTTTACTCTGAGACTCAGACACACAGGGTTCTCTGAGGAGCCAGCCACGGGAGGCGGGAGGCACGCGGAGTAGAGGTCAGAGGTCAGAGAACTCTAGGGATGTGCACCCAGTCAAACGGGAGAGACTTTGGTGAACACCTGGGCATCCGGGTGGGACCCAGGTGACAGGAAGCACCCCTAGGTGTGCTCACGGGGTCGCAGGTACTGGTGACATTTCATTACCAGCCGTCAGCTTTGGTTTTAGACATGGAGTAAACTGCTTATTGAATTTTCTATAGCAAATGATCACTTTTCTCCTTCAGTGGGATTTTCTTTATGTTTAAAAATTGGATTGTAGTTATTTTGTTGTTACCATGGTTTCAGCTGATATGAGAATGAGAGCAATCATGTTTGTCTGTGAGTGTGTAGGTGCCACATGCACACCTGATGCAGCAATTCTAGATAAATCGCAGCCACTTGAACCGGGCTGAGCTCAGAACCAGAGTCGGAATAAACAGCACTGTTTCTGTAGACTTTGAGCTGCGATCATCAGGTTGGCATAGGTCACATTCAGCTACACAGTCTCCAGAATGAGAGAGACCCAGTTCAGCTCTCAACTTCATCGTGAATGTTGCTGTGATTCCAGGCAGGTTACTCAGCTCTCAGCCTGTTTCTTCATACAAAATGTAAGGAGAGATACCTTTTTAAATGTCTGTAAAGCACAGTGTAAATGCTCAACACATAGCTCCTATAACTATGGCTAAAATTGTACTTGAAACCATGGATACATAATCTAATTAATTAGTGCAAATTGAAATTGAAACTTTATATCTAGTTATTTGTTCATTTATTTATTTTGACCTCTGACCTCTACTCCACCTGCCTCCCATAAGTTTTGTTTATCTTTATTATTGAAAGTATTGCATGGGTTCTCCACCCCCTTAACCTCCTCCAGCCGCCCCACCCCCATCTGTTGTTTAAAACCAAGTCCCCGGAGAGAAGAAAATGGCGGCGGTATAGGCAGACGTATGACGTGCCTTGTCCCAGAGCAGACAGGGCGAACGGCTGAAACGAGTAGCATCCAGCCTGAGTTGGCAGAGGCAATTGAGCCGGGAGACAGTCTGCAGTCAGGTAAGGCAGAAGACTCCTGAGAGGTAAATTCAAGGCTTTAGGAAGGATATTCTGCCAGACCTGAGCCCTGAGGATCAGAAAGAATCCACAGGGCACCGGCGCCGAGCCGCATCCCTTGGGACGGGCACAGTGGAAAGAGGGTTCACAGAACTGCTGGTCGGCAGGGGATTTTAAATCCGGATCCACAATCAGGAAAAGGCTGAGGTGTGCGGGCAGGAGAGGAGCATGCAGAGGCGCAGCCTTGTCCCCCTCGCAGTGGATTCTACATCTGAGTCCACAGTCAGTAAGGACTGAAGTGTGCCCGCAGGAGAGGTGTGCGTGGGTGCAGCCCCTCCTGCCTCTGTGGCCTGTGCCTTTCTTCATTAAGCCTAGTGCATAGGACCTTTTGGATACAGACACTTACCTGTGGCTGGAGTGTGGGAGAATGTGCCGAGTTGTGGAATCTGGGGAGAGAGGAGGGTCCAGGAGAGATGGCAGCAAGTTTGGTGCTGACTCATGCCAGAGCCTGGGACCTGGGCAGCCATTGGGCCTGAAGAGACAACCCCTCCCTCCAGTATCCAGGCAACTAATATAGCCACACCCAGATTCCACCCAGAAAGCTATAAAAGATTAAAAATAAACAACAACCCAAACAGTCCCTGAGAGTCCAAAGGAACTGGCCTAAACAGAGACTTTCAGTCCCAGCAATCTGATCCTGAGAAACAATACAGCACAGAAGACTGAGATCTTAAACCAGCCAAAGGAACATTTTACTTCTTCATTTTTTTTTATTACTTTGTTATCTCTCCTTTTTTTCCTTTTTCTCTTTGTTTTCCTGTTTGTGTTTGTTGCTTTATTTTCTATTTCTTTTCACTTTATTTTTCCATCACTCTATTTTATTTTATTTTATTTATTTATTTTGCTATTTTTATACCATTTTTGAAATCAAATTTTTTTCTAAGTTTATTTTGTTTTCTTTCTTTTGTTCTCTTCCCCCTTATCCACTCATCCCCTTTCTAATTGCTCTATTCTGAACTGAGATCTTCCCCGTATTCTTCCAATTCTTAACCTTATCTTCTATATATAAGCTCAGCATCTACAGATTCTGCCCCCATCCTCTTTGCTGGGGGTTTCTAATTTTTTTGTTTTGTTTTGTTTTGTTTTGTTTTGTTTTGTTTTGTTTGTTTGTCTATTGGTTCTGTGGTGTGTTCATAGATATAGTCTCCTTTCTGTTCCTTTCTCTATTCTCCCTTATCTTTCTTGCTCTCTTTGATATCATTTTTGCTCTCTTTTCTCACCCCTAATCCTCTTTTCTCAGGTGGTCACTTATAGTGGGATTATTATTGTCATGAGTATATTCGTGCTTTGGTCCCTTGTGTGATGTCTTGTCGAGGTGAATTTTATCCTGTCTGGCCAGGTGCTAGAGAGCGAATCTCTCAACCAGACACCTGGAGAGGAAACTCCATCCATGAATGGGTCAATAATACCCCAGACCCAACTACAGAGGCAGAAAGAAGGTGGCAGTGAGGGAAAGAGCGTGAGTCAGTGAGGGACTAAAAGAGGAGTGTGTGGCCATGTGGAATGGGCATGTGTGTATGTGAGTGAGGCACAGATAGATCCCACAGTGGTCTGGCTAAATGGGCTTCCTTAACTAAGCAACCTCTGCTACTGTTGTAAATAGTTCCAGGAGGCCGGCTCGTCCTCAGAACCCTAGTGTTTTTAAGGGGAGAGCTGCTGTAACTGGGAGCCCACCCAGGGTGCCCTCAGATAACACCTGGGACTCTTCAGACACCCCTGCCAGGGACCTGCTACCTCAGCTGTGGTTCCACAATCAACTAGTCTCCAGTCAC
Source organism: Murina feae (assembly GCA_004026665.1). Lineage (NCBI taxonomy): Eukaryota > Metazoa > Chordata > Mammalia > Chiroptera > Vespertilionidae > Murina > Murina feae. The sequence continues at coordinate 5,044 of PVJC01039525.1, read as the reverse complement.
CCTGGGCGCAGGCTCCTGTGAGTTCTGAAGTGTGCTATCCTCTGACCAGCCCAATGCCTTAGCCCAGAGCACTGCAACCATGCAAGCCGCAGACACGTGAGCAGTCCACCCCTGTCCAAGGAGCAGCAGCCCTGCAGCAAGCCTGTCCCAGGACTAAGAGCAGAAGCCTCACCTGGCAGCCCCCTGTCCAAGAAGCAGCAGCTGTGTGAGCGGCCTGCTCCCCAGTCCAAGGAGCAGCATCCACGTGAGTAGCCTCCCCCGTCTGAGGAGCAGCAGCTGCACAAGCAGCCTACCAATGATTGAGGAGTGGCCGTTTTTTACAGCCCATCCCCACCCAAGGAACAGTAGCTGCAAAGCCCACACCCTGCCCCTCTCTGAGGAGCAATAGGTGTACGAGAAACCTGCCCCCATCTGAGGAGCAGCAGCAATGTGAGCAGCCCATTCCCATATGAGGAACAGGAGTGCTGTGAGCAATCCACTTCCACTCAAGGAGCAGTAGCCTCCTGAGCAACCTGCTCCAGTCCAAGGAGCAGAAGCCACACGAGCGGACTGCCCACGGCTGAGGAGTGGCACCCTGCGCAGTCCACACTGGTCCGAAGAGCAGCAGACACACACAGCCTGCACTTGTCTGACGAGCAGTAGCTGGGTAAGTGGCCTACCTTCATCCAAGGAGCAGAAGACACACGTGTAGCTCGCTCCCATCTGAGGAGCAGCAGCTACACAATCAGTCCATCCCCGATCTGAGGAGCAGTAGCCATGTGAGCAGACTGCACCTGTACAAGCAGCAGCAGCCACACATGCAGCCCTCTACAGCTCGAGGAGCACCAGCCACCCAAGCAGCTTGCCCACTTCTGAGGAGCAGCAGCCACACAAGCAGACCAACCACATCTGAGGAGCATAAGCTCACACTAATCCAAGGAGCAGCAGCCAAAAGCAGACTGCACCTGTCCAACAAGCAGCAGCTGGATGAGCATCCCGCCTCTATCCAAGGAGCAGCAGCTGCACGTGCAGCTCACGCCCACCTGAGGTGCAGCAGCCGCTCAAGCAGCCCATACACCATTTGAGAAGCAACAACTGAGCGAGCAGCCCGCACCCATATGAGGAGCAGTTGCCATGTAAGCAACCTGTCCCTGTTCAAAGAGCTACAGCATCACGAGCAGCCCGCTCCATCTAAGGAAAAACAGCAGTGTGCAGCCAGCCTCAATCCAAGGAGCAGCAGTCACATGATTAGCCCACCTCTGTCCAAGGAACAGCAGCTGTGTGAGCAGCTTCCCCTACCACACAGAAACACCACTGCTGTTAACAGCACCCACCAGAGGAGTCACTGCCAACTGAGGAGCAATGATCTTGAGGAGCAACTGCAGCCCGAGGAACCATAGCCACCCAAGGAGCAGCCCCTGCATGGCTTGACATCTAGATCAGTTGGTGAGACCAAAAATGGGTAGACAAAGAAACCTGCCAAGAAAAGAAATAGAGAAATTGCCAGAAAAGCAGCTAACTGAAACAGATGAATGCAACATGTCAGAAAAAGACTTCAGAATAAGAGTCCCAGTGTGCATAAACCGGATGGAGAAAAAAATCAACAAGTTTTGTAAGAATCAGGAAGAAATGGATGAAAAAATCAATAACTTATGTGAGAATCAAGAAGAAATGAAAGGTGATATAGCTGCCATAAAGAACACCATGGAAAGTTTCAACAGTAGATTTGGAGAAACAGAGGACTGAATTAGTGAATTAGAAGACAGGGAAGCAAAACACACCCAAACTGAGCTGCAATTGGATAAAAAAATTAAAAGACAGGAGGACAGCCTAAGGGAGCTATGGGACAACATGAAATGAAGCAACATACGAATAATAGGGGTGCCAGAACAACAGGAAGAGGAACAAGAATTAGAAAATGTATTTGAAGCAGTAATCTCCGAAAACTTCCCTGAGGTGGGGAAGAAAAAAGTCACACAAGCACAGAGAGTCCCAAAAAGATGAACCCAAAAAGACCCACACTAAGACACATCATAATTACCATGGCAAATGTTCAAGACAAAGAGAGAATCTTAAAGGCTGCAAGACAGAGACAGAAAGTTACATACAAGGGATCTCCCATTAGATTATCAAATGATTTCTCCACAGAAACACATCAGGCCGGAAGAGAATGTATGGAAATTTACAAAGTGATGCAAACCAAGGGCCTGAATCCAAGATTACTCTAACCAGCAAGGCTATCATTCAAAATTGAAGGGGAAATAAGAAGCTTCATAGACAAAAAAAAAAAAAAAAAAAAAAAAAAAAAAAAAAAAAAAAAAAAAAAAAAAAAAAAAAAAAAAAAAAAAAAAAAAAAAAAAAAAAAAAAAAAAAAAAAAAAAAAAAAAAAAAAAAAAAAAAAAAAAAAAAAAAAAAAAAAAAAAAAAAAAAAAAAAAAAAAAAAAAAAGGCTAAGGGAGTATATGCTAAAGATAATGCTGTAAAAAGAAGAAATAAAAAGGTAAGAAAGAACACAGGCACAAAAAATAAAAATGGCTACAAATAAGTACCTTTCAATTACAACTTCAAACATAAATGGACTAAATGCTCCAATCAAAAGACACTGAGTGGCTGAATGGATAAAAAAACATGACCCACATATTTGCTGTCTACAAGAGACCCACCTCAGAATAAAAGACTCACACAGACTGAAAGTGAAAGGATGGAAAAATATCTTTCAGACAATGGAAAAGATAAAAAAACTGGGGTAGCAATACTTATATCAGAAAAAATAGACCTCAAAGTGAAGGCCGTAACAAGAGATAAGAAAGGCCACTTCATAATACTAAAGGGATAGATACAACAAGAGGGCATAACCCTGATAAACATATATGCACCCAATGCAGAAGCACCCAAATACATAAAAAAAACTCCTGGAAGATATCAAGGAAGAGATCGACAACAATACAATCATTGTACGGGACTTTAATACACCTCTGACATCACTGGGTAAATCCTGTAGACAAAAAAATCAGCAAAGAAATGGCAATCCTAAATGACTCACTAGATCAGATGGACTTCATTGACATCTTCAGAACATTTCATCCCAAAGCCGCAGAATATACTTTCTTCTCAAGTGCACATAGGACATTTTCAAAAATAGACCACATATTGTGTCACAAGCAAAGTCTCCCCTAATTCAAGAAGATTGAAATCATATCAAGCATCTTCTCAGATCACAATGGCATAATATTAGAAATAAACTATAATAAAAACAATTCAAAGCACTCAAATTCCTAGAAGCTGAATAGCATGTTATTAAATATTGATTGGGTTACCAATGAGATCAAAGAAGAAATTAAAAACATCCTGGAAACTAATGACAATGAAAACAGAACAATCCAAAACCTATGGGACACAATGAAAGCAATCCTGAGAGGGAACTTTATACCTCTGCAGGCTTACCTCAAAAACCAAGAAAAAATGGTAGTAAATCATCTAACTCTACAACTCAAAGAATTAGAAAGAGAGCAACAAGAAAAGCCCTGAGTGAGTAGAAGGAAGGAGATAATGAAGATTAGAGCAGAAATCAATGGCATAGAGACAAAAACAAAACAAAACAAAACACAATACAAAAGATCAATGAAACCAAGAGCTGGTTCTTTGAAAGGATAAACAAGATTGATGAACTGCTAGCCAGGCTCACCAAGAACCAAAGAGAGAGGATCCAAACAAACAAAATCAGAAATGATAGAAGTGAAATAACAACAGACCCCACAGAAATACAAAGTATTGTTAAAAAATACTATAGAAAAACTCTACTCCAACAAACTAGACAACCTGGAGGAAATAGACATATTCCTAGAAAAATACAACCTTCCAAAACTCAATCAGGAAGAATCTAAAAATCTCAATAGGCCAATAACTATGGAAGAAATTGAAGCAGTAATCAAAAAGCTTCCAACAAATAAAAGTCCGGGGCCAGATGGCTTCATAGGAGAGTTTTACCAAACATCCAAGGAAGAACTAAAACCTGTCCCCCTGAGACTATTCGAAAAAATTCAAGAGTATGGAACACTTCCAAGCTCATTCTATGAAGCTATCATTACCCTAATACGAAAACCAGATAAAGACAACACAATGAAAGAGAATTACAGGCCAATATCCCTCATGAACATAGATGCCAAAACCCTCAACAAGATCCTACCAAATCAGATCTAGCAGTAATACATCAGAAAGATCATACACTATGACCAAGTAGGATTTATCCCAGGGATTTAAGGATGGTACAATATCCTCAAATCAATAAATGTGATATATCACCTAAACAAATTGAGAGAGAAAAACCACACAGTCATATCAATTGATGCAGAAAAATCATTTGACAAAATCCAACACCCATTTTTCATAAAAACTCTCTGCAAGGTGGGAATAGAAGGATCATACCTCAACATAATAAAAGCCATATGTGACAAACCCACAGCCAACATCATACTCAATGGGAAAAACTAAAACCATCTTCCTTAAGAACAGGAACAAGACAGGGATGCCCACTCTCACCACTCCTGTTCGACATAGTACTCGAAGTATTAGCCATCGCGATTAGACAAGAAGAAGAAATAAAAGGCATCCAAATTGGAAAAGAAGTAAAACTGTCCTTATTTGCAGATGACATGATATTGTACATAAAGAACCCTAAAGACTCCATTAAAAAACTATTAGACTTAATAAATGAATTCAGCAATGTAGCAGGATACAAAATTAATGCTAAGAAATCTATGGCAATTCTATACACCAATAGTGAACTTACAGAAAGAGAGACTAAAAAGCAATCCCATTTACCATCACACCAAAAAAACTAAGATACGTTGGAATAAACTTAACCAAAGAGGTAAAAACTACAGGATGTTGAGAAAAGAGATAGAGGAAGACATAAACAGATATAAGAACATACCATGTTCATGGATTGGTAGAATCAACATCATTAAAATGTCCATACTACCCAAAGCAATCTATAAATTCAACGCACTTCCCATTAAAATACCAATGGCATATTTCACAGACTTAGAACAAACTCTCCAAAAATT
>PVJC01039524.1:0-16234 GCA_004026665.1 Murina feae | reverse complement strand
CCAGGGGACCTGAGGTTCCACACCCCCCCACCACCATTTGGCAGGGCTTGACAGGGTGGGCCGGGCCGGGTCTGGATCTAGCCCAATGAAGGGGGGCCATCCAGGTTTGAGTCTCGAGCAATTTTGAGGTGCACATGGGTGGTTGAAGACTTGACTCATGGTGCACCCCAGACTCTGACAGGAGGAAGATTTTCATATATGTTTTACTAATTTTCTTTCATCTCTGACACCTTTATTATAGAGAAATGGCAAATAGCAATATTAAAATATTTCCTCTAATTAATCCCCTTTTAATGTGCATGAATTTCATGCACTGGGCCACTAGTAGGGTATAAAGCAGAATGGAACAACTGGGAAGCTTCCAACCTATAGCAGCTGGCATGCCAAGGAAAGCCAGGCATGGCCTGGAGTGACATGAAAATACTTAATAGAGGTCAAAGTAAAAATCTTTTTATAAATGAATCACCCACATAGTTGTGTAGGAAGTACCCTGCACCCCAGGCTGTGCTGCATGGGGCTCTGGTCCCTGTGTGACTTTGGACAAATAGTTTAATTGCTCTGGGCATCAGTTACATCATTTCTAAACCTGTGGCCTCATTTCTAAGATGGCATCTACACTGATGAAAGTTCATGCCCTTTTCAACCCAAATTATGTTATTCTAAGTCCTTTGATTCTATGTTATCAATCTGTCCCTCTTAAAGTAGCTCACAGCCTAGTATCTTTACAAATAAATTTCATTGCTGTGAATACTTAGCTTATCTCACTTATCTCAATATTCTTTTCATCTTATGGAAACAGGTTTCTTTGGTCATTTTGTTCTGTTTTTCTCCACCCTTCATTTTCTTCTCTATCCCATCCATCTTCCCACATTGATTCAGGCTGATATGAATCCATTATTTATCTCTGCAGTCTGGGGACTGGCCCTTTATTTTAACCTGAGAAAAGTTAGTCATTTGAAATGCTTTGATCTATTACAACTACTATATATGTCGCTATTTCAAGGTTAAAAAAAAAGAGGGTTGGGGAGAATCAGTCAGAAAACAGAAGAGCAAGAATGATAAGAGATGTCACACAGGTGGTCCAAGAATGGGACTGACTTCCTCTAAAATTTGTAAACCAAACAAAGACCATCCCCTTGACTCCCTGATCAACACAAATCAAATCAATACTAACTCTGAATGCTGGTGAGGGTGTGGCTCACTCATACATCACTGCCGGGAGTGTACAATGGCACAGCCACTCTGGAAAAGAGTGGGACAGCTTCTAATAAAACTAAACATACACTTACCCTATGTCTTAACAATTCTACTCTTGGGCATTTATGCCACAGAAATGAAAGCTTATGTTCACACAAACACCTGTACATACATAGATGCTTATAGCACTTTGTCCACAAGGTCCCCAAACAGGAACCAAGTGAAATGACCTTCAGTGGGTGAATAGTTAAAGAAACTATGACACATCCAAACGATGAATACCACTCTGTGATTAAGAGGGGAAAAAACTATTGATACATGCCACAATTTGGATGAACGTGAAGGAAGATGCACTTAATTTTTTTAAAAATCTCAAAAGGTTATATCTCCATGATTCCATTTATATAACAGTCTTGAAATGACAAGATTATAGAGAAGAACAAGGGATGAATGCCTGCCAGGGCTGGTGGATGAGGGGGAGAAGGAAGTGGCTGTGGCTAAACAGGGTAGTAGAGGGATCCTTGCAAAGGCATTGTCCTACGTCTCCAAAGCGGTGTTGGCCACACAAATCTATGCAGGTGATAAAATTTCAACAGACTAAACACACACAAACGAATGCATTAAAACTGGTGAGCTGCAAATAATGCCACTGAATTTTGTCAATATTATCAATAAAAATTCCTTGGTTTTGATACTGTAATTATGTGAGAGGGAGTGGGGAAGGGGTGTTAATGCTAACAGCACAGTGTACGGACAATAAAGAGCTAGAATCAACTTACAGTATTGACTTTTTCCTGCAAAGGCTTTTTTTATCAATTGGAAATTCAAATCTCTCCTAGAGTCCACATTCCCTGAAATTTTAAATGTTTCCTAATTGAGGTGTTCTCTTTTGTGGTGGTTGTCATGGTGATGTTTAAAGAGAGGAACTATAAAATGCTGTACAAAGATCCTATTTTCTCGAGTAGCTGGAGTAGCATTTCCTTAGTGCAGCATATGCCATTGGCCCCCCACCCACATGACTTGGCCAACCTCAGAGGTTACCTGCACACAGAAAATGCCAGGGAGTTGACACTGTAGGAACAGTCCTCAAACAATAAAGGACAAGAGTTGGTGGGTAACACTGCATCTCCCTCCCCAGTGGTGGGATGAACCTGGGGTGCAATCTACACCGTCTCTCACAGGATCCCCAGCAGGATCGGACCGCAGTTGCCCACAGCAGTAATCTGTTCATGATCACAACTGTTACTGGCTCTTTCTTCTTTCCTGTCTCATTCTACCCTCTCCCTCATTCTATCTCCCAAACAAACCACTTGAACCCAACTCCTTGCCTCAGGGTCTGCTCTTGGAGACCTGGCTGCAGACTCCAGGGCTGATTTCTGACTGAGATTTTACTTTCCCTCAATGGATACCAAACTCAAAAAGAGATTTCCACAAACTTTATGGGGATTCAACAGCATACAATTTGTTTATTGAAGACTAATGACAATGCCCTCAGGTAAAGACAGTCTCAGACATTTTTTCAGCTTCTCTCCTTTTTGCCTGGTAACAAATATGGGCATTGGCTATTAGACTGTTTGTCTAACAATGAGCTAAAAAGCCTTCTTCATACAGGTTCCATTTGCTGAAGCAAATCTGCATTCAGTGCCCACGTCTTTAGAAAGCTGCCACACTTGTGTTCTAGATTCTAGAAGCAGATCATCTGGACCCACAATCTCAGTAGTCCCATCCAAAAGGCTGAGTGTCAGCTAGTTTCCGAGAGTCCACCTGAGTGATGTAAGGAAGTCAACTTACAGCAAACTCTGGTCTGCAAGATGAAGAAAGTGAAAGGATGCTTCAGGATCCTGAAGATTATGCTAAATATGACCCACCTAGACCAATAACCAGCTATAGTTCTGGTAATTAGCATCTTTAATCACTGTTCTCTGAATCTTGGCTGGTATCAAGGCTACCCTGTACTGGTACCATTTTTCAGTAGTTCTGCTATAAATATGTTTATGTCTGTGTGTGGCTAGTTAAATAGGCAAATATTTAAATACTAGAGGCCTGATGCACAAAATTCGTGCAAGGGGTTCAGCCCTTGCAGCTGCAGTGACTTGCCTCAGCCCTCGAAGGCCCAGCTTTGTCCAGAAGGTTGTCCAGAAGAACATCCGGAAGGTCATTCGACAATCTGGTCTAATTAGCATATTACACTTTTATTATTGTAGATACTTTGAAAGACTTGGAGATAGAGTATCTGAGAGGAAAATAGACTGGGAGTCTGAATATTTAGAACCCAGCTCTGTCTGGGCCTGGCAAGTAGGGGAGGAGATATTTTGGCCACATCCGTGGACTTGCTAGGTCTCTGTTTACTTATCAGCAAAGTAAAGGGTTTGAATTAGATGAGAAAGAAAAACCAAGCTTGGTTGGTTTGACAAGTCTGTGATTCTAGATAGCATTTTTGCTTTGTAGAAATGGGATCCACTAACAATATTACTATCCATGCACTGATGCACTGATTCATTTAACATGTACTGAGCATCCTCTATGTAGCAAGCACTGTGTAAGGAACACCAAAGCATCACCATACACAGACAAAGGCTGGCCACAGCCTCTGGCACAGCTCAGATTCTTCCACATTCCCGCCAAGATGGCTTCATTTGTTCCATAACTAAATAACTTCATTTGTTCCATATGGCTTCATTTGTCCCAGAACCCAGTGTCCACCAGACTAAACTTGTCCCTAAGCACTCCAACAAGACAAATAAAGCCTCAGTCTATACATTGACAGTGGTAGGCAATAGGAGATGGCTATCACCAGGAATTGTCCACCCACCAAGACAATGCACAATAGCAAATTGCCCCAACAGAAAATCAGGGTACTCAAAGGAAGAGAGGAATTTGGATGCTGGATGACGCATGTCCTCCACATCTGCCTCCCTGAGCTTTCTGACACACCCAAGCAAATGCATATGTGCATTGGGGGAGAAGAGAGGAACCTTACCCTTCATCCAGCTCTCTAGTGATTCTGATTTAGGCAGAGGGAAATGGAGTTCTGGGGTCTTTTGCACTCATGTACAGATTGGTTTCCACTTTGTTCTTCATAATGTTCTCACCTGAGACATAGCTGTGAAACCGCTACCCAAGACTCTGGACAATAGATAGGGATCACCTTTCTGGCTCTGACTGTCAGGATATTGTCACCACCACATCCTCAAAAAGATCAGCAGAGGAAATGGTCAGGGTGATACTCAGGATAAGGGTGCCATTTGGTGCCCAGGTCATGGGGTGCTTGGGGAGCTTCCCAGTATTTTGTGGATGAACACCACTGACTGTGCTGCCCAACTCAGCAGTGGGCTCAGCCTCCTTTGACTGGGGGCACCAGGCTGCCACAGATCCTCATACTTAGCACTGGAAGTCCTGGTTCCATTACTGCTCTTGGCGCCACCTCCTCTCTCACTAACTAAGTAACTGAAGTCATTGGAAGGCAGATATAAAAGAACCTTTGACAATGCTCAACCCTCAAGCAATTAAACCTAAGATCGGTACAGAAATGCAAAGGACTTAGAACAACCAAAATGAGTTTGAAAAATATGTCAAAAATTATACTTTTAAAGTATACTTTAAAAATTATACTTTTAAAGTGTGTGGTTTATTTTAATTATATCTCTACAGAACTTTATTTAAGAAGGAAAAATACCATCTGGATATCGTAAACATCCCAGATATAGGCCCGTGCAAAGACTTGGCCATGATATCATTATGACTGTGCCCCTCCCAAGCCCCACCCACCCTCAAAAGTAAGCCCTATTCTGGTTTTGGCGGTTATCATTCTCTTGCTGGTTTTAAAAATATGCTTACTATATATGTAGCTTAATTCTGTCCTTCTTTTTTACTTTTGTATAAAGAAAGTCACATTCAATACATTCCTCTGTGTCTTGTTTTTCTTGTTCTATTGTTTGTTAGTAACATTCTTGTATGTTGATGTGTTTAGTAGTAGTACATTTACTTCCACTTCTGTGTAGTATTCTAAAATGTTTTTATCCACCTGGTCTTAAGGGATATTTGTATTGTTTCCAGTGTCTTACTGTTTGGAACATCACTGTCATGAGGGCATGCACAATCATTTCTCCTGGGTACATAACTATAGCCTTCCCAGTCAGAGCATATATGCATCTTCCCCTTTACTAAATAACTAGAGGCCCGATGCACAAAATTCATGCAAAAGTAGGCCTTCCTTCCCCCGGCTGCTGGCACCAGCTTCCCTCTGGCACCTGGGACCCCAGCTCGCCTCACCGCCCTGGTTTCCTCCAGAAGGTCATCTGGTCTAATTAGCATATTACGCTTTTATTATTATAGACATGAAACTACTTTCAAGTACTTGTATCACTAGTAGTGTATAAGAGACCCAGTTCCTTTATCCCTCAACAATACTTAATATGTACCAGCTTTCTAAATGTTACCAATCTGAGAATCACCAGTTGGTCTTTAATTTTCATTTCCAAAGTCTACTTCTCTGCATATCAGTTCTCCCCACTAGATGTTCCCACCCTGAAAGGCAGGAAGCATGCATTATTTAGCTTAGTGGCTCTGGTGTATAGCGGAATGGCAAGCATACAGGGCCATTAATGTTGGTGGAATGAATAAATGATGCCAGTTCCTGGGCTTCCCAATCCACAGGCTCAAAAGGGAACAAAATAAGAAGCCAGAGTATGGACAAGAGAGGGGCAGCGGACGGTTGGTTGACCCCATCACTTGCCAAGTTAGACCTCAGTGACCATGGCTGGAGAGGACACACACAGAACAGGAGCACAGAGCTGGGAGGAAGGAATCTTGTCTTGTTTTGTTTTTCTTGTCACTCAATCCTCTGTCATGTGCATTGGGACCTCATGTTAGAACAGTAAGTGGTGCTAAGAGTGGAGGGGGGAATGATGCTCCCTTATCATCTCTGCTTCACAGAGTGATATGTACCCGGGACAACGAATAGAGATTGCAGGATCCCCCGTCATCTTGACCAACTTCCTTATCTTGGGGAAATTTATTTGATTTCTGCCTCCGTTTTTCAGACAGAGACCAAAAATGGGCCCCTTCCGGAAACTGGCGGGTGCTGAGTAATTCCACGGAGAGTCTAAAATCAGTCGCCCAGTGATGCTGGTGCTGCACAAGGCCCGTGGCGCCCACTGAGCTGCAATGGTAGACTCCTGCCTGCTTCCCCTCCCGCCTCCCCAGCCACTTAGTCCTCCTTAGCCACCAATGGCGCATTCCTGGCAGCTGCCTCTTTGCAGAAATCTGCGCCAAAATTAGACCCATCAAACTGTCAGCCCCATTGTGGGGCTGCTCCCCTGTCAGCTCACGTCATGACAACTGATGATAGAAATGCTGCTATTCAGGCTGCATGGGGAGCGTCTGTTTCCTTTTATAAATCACTTTTAAAAAGAAGCCTGAGCCAGGCCCCTGCCGTGGGGGGCATTGCAGGGTGCTGAGGCAGGGAGGCAGGCTCAGTACCTACTGGAGGTGGCACTTCCTCTGGAAATTCGGAGGGTGGCCAGGGAGGAGAGGGGCGGTAGGGAAAAGGGGGAAGGGACAGGGAAAAGAATAGCCTTGGGAGGGAGGGGGAAAGAAGGAGGGAAAAGGGGAAAGGAAGGAAGGAGGAAGGAAAGGAGGGAAAAGGAAGGGATCAACAGGAATCTCCCCTTCTCCTTCCTGGGATCCTCCTCTTAAACACCACCCAGCACTTGCCTCTTTGTGAGCTGAGTTACAACTCAGTCTTGCATTCTCAGGAGGGTGGAATGGTGCCCATCAACTTGGAGGTCTTTGTCCCAGGCAACTCCAACGCTTCTGAAATACTGGGGATTGTCTTCTCCAACTCTTCCTACTGCACTGGCATTGACAGCGCAGAGAGGGCTGAGTAAAGCGGAGGGTTTCTTATCCCAAACACAGACAGGCCTGTGATTCAGGATTGCTCAACAACAGAGAACCTGGAGGGAGAAACATTAGCAGAATCGCTGCTGCTTTCAGCTACCCTGGCCCTTGCCCAGAAACACACAGATACACACTGTGTGCATACTTGCGATGACTAAATAGCCCAAGACACAGATGAAGCATATTCATATTCAGCATCCGAGCATAGAAGTGAAAGGAATCTTAGCATCTTTAAGAAACTAAAGCCCAGAGAAGTCAAGTGACTTTTCCAAAATTGCACAGCTTGTATTTGTCAACAGCCAGGCTCTGAGCCAGTTCCAGGGGTTTCTGCCGACATAAGAAGAGACTCTGAGGAACAGCAACATAATGATAACAGTAATACTAGCATTCACTTACCGAGGACATAGCGCATGCCAGACATTGTTCTAAGAGCCTCTGTTATTCGACATTTACTTCACACTGAAACTCTATGAGCAGACAATAGTCCTATCATCTTCATATTTGCAGATGAGCAACCTGAGGCACCGAGAGTTTGTATAACTTCAGGCCATACAGCCCCTAAGTGTCGGAGCCAATCTGAGTGTAAGAATCCATCCCAAGTCATGCTTTCCATCCTGTGGGTGTACTGGACGGAGGTCGGGAGATGAGCGCTCTAGACCTGCCTCTTTCATGGGCAAGAAAACTCCCTCCAAGTGTCCCTGATGACTTCCAAGGAGGTGGACACTTTGAGCCTGGCTCTGTCACAGGTGTGTGACTTTGGGCAAGTGTGCAATAAGAGGTTTAGATGTTCAAACCCTGGACACGTTAAAGATCTTCAGAACTGGCCCTTGCCCAGCTTCTGGGAACTAACCAACTGATGAGAGTGTCTCTGCACACCTGGGTGCTTGGGCCATACCTGGCAGGCTATGCTAATGATGTGATGTATTGGGGGTGGAGGGGGGGCGGTTGGACCACACTCCATCAGTGTGACCTCTGAGGGGCGGGCTGGAGACTGAGTGATTAGGGTTGGTCATTGGGCACTGCATGCCAATGTGAATGACTCCCCAATAAATGCCCTGGACACCGAGGCTCGAGTGAGCTGCCCTTGGTGAGCAAAACTTTGTATATGTACCTTCAGCTTTCAGAGCTGTGAGAAAGGTAATCCCATAGCTTACAAGCCACACAATCTATGTGTTCATTTCATTGTTTTTGGGGGGGTGGGTGGGAACACCTATTTATTGTTCCACTTATTTGTGCATTGATTGGTTAATTGTTGTATGTGCCCTCACCAGAGATGGAATCTGCAACCTCAGCATGTTAGGACGACATTCTAACCAACTGAGCTACCCGACCAGGGTCCAGGCTCTGCAGCCTGAAGTACGACACTGGTCCTCCTGGCACCTAGAGGTGGCTATGTGACTACATACTAACCAACAGTGTGTGAGCAAAAGTGGACTGTGGAACCCCTGGGAGATGCCTTCAAAGATGAGTACACTTCCTTCCTGTCCCTCCCTCCTTCCTCTGCCTGGGGTACAGGCACCGGTGGCAGTGATGGAGGCTAGAGGGCACCTCCATCCATCAGCAGAAAGCTGTGCTCTAGGGATGGCAGAACAGGGAGATGACAGGGGTCTGGTTTCCCAGGGACTCCATGAGGCCCCCTGTCAGCCCTGCCCTGTCTCTTGCAAATTTCTTTTTCATGAGGGACAAATAGCATCCATCTTGGTTAAGCCATTATTATTTTGGCTTTTCTGCCACTTGCAGCTGAGCCTCTCCTAACCAATCTGAGCCCATCTAGTGCCTGTACCAGAAAGCAATGATGATTCATTTAAAAGCACTCTATTCAGAATACTATCTTCTCCTATTTCCTACAAATCAAATTACCAAGAGACCAATTGGATTTTTCAAGTCTTTCAAAATGTTCTTTTTAGATGTTCTTGGTATTAAATAGTAACAGAATTTAAATGGCATCAACAAAACACACAGACGTGCCTGTGATGATATGTTACATAAATCTGTGAGGGAAGGACCCGCACCAGAGCACGCAGATGCAGCGAAAGGGAAAAACAACAAGCCGCGTCTCAGAGGTCTGCCTCTAGCTCCTTCCTGTTGTCCCAGGCAGCACCCTGTTTCTAGGGAGAGTGAAATTCAAACAGTTGAGAGACGTAAAGGACTGTGAGCCTCACAGCTCTCATTTCCTGGATACTCATTGTCTCCAGACCCTGAGCTCCTTGCGAACAGAAGTTGTGTCTCGTTCGAGGTTTATATCTCTCCTAATGGAGCACAGTGTCAGGCGCTAAGTAAGCTCCAGAGGGTGTGGCTCTGAGCCCCTGCCCCATCAGCCACATGCAGGCGGCACTAATCACGGGACGATACCTGAGTCCTTGAAAACACTCTCTTTATTGTAACCCTATTCTGAGCCCCTCATATGTGCCAGACACTCTGCCAATCATTTGATCTTCATCTTCTGTAAGGTTCACCGCAACCTTATGAAGCAGGCATTGTTATTATCCCTATTTCACAAATGAAGCAAATGAGCCACAAAGAAGCTCAGTATCTTGCCCAGAGTTATTCGGTTACCAAGAAGCAGACCAAGGATTTGAACCCAGAAGTCTGGCTCCAGAGTCCACGCACTGAACCTCACCCCCCTGTAAGAGGGACGCAAGACCCCGATGTTGTTGTTACTGTTACAGACTGGAAAGAAGAGAGGGAACTAGCATTGCTGGGAAGCCTGGGTCTGGGCCTGGATCAGAACTGTGCTTGACATTTACCTGTATTGTTGCATTTAATTTACACAGAGACGTATTCCCAGTATAAGGGTCAGGTCGCCCAGACTCAGGAAGCCTAAGTAAATCCCCAAGACTTCGCAGCTGGAATGACAGCATCTGGACTTCGTTTTCTGTCTCCCTGCCTCCCGAGCCCAAGCCCTTTCAGTTCTAGTACCCCCTCCTGCCCACTGCAGGTGGAATGGCCCCTCTCCTCCCGGGCTCCCACCTCCTCCTCCTGAGGACCTGACACTTTTTATTCCAACAGAAGGCGATTGCCATTGTGAGGAAAATTATTTTGTTGTACATACTAAAATCATTTATACCCCAACCCATGCCAAAAAATATATTTGAGGCAACACCAAACACCACATAGAAGGTTAATGAGATCATTATTGTTAACAAGGAAACAAGATATTGCTAATTAGTCTTGACACATTCATTTGGGTCTTGGTCTGGCCCAGCAGGGGCTATGGTCTGAGTTGGCCCTCAGACTCATAAGACACAGAGAGGCTTTACCCCCTCTTAATACATCATCAAGCGAGAGTTGTGGGGCTCCCAGCAGAGTCACAGTTTGCAGACCGGGTTAAGGGAAGCTTGGCGGTAAACTCATCTTGTGGTTAGCTGGGATGACATCCTAGATGGTTCTCCTGGGCACCCACTTAGGAGGTGTGTTTTTTAATCTTCTGAAAAGAGATGCCTCCTAGCAACTTTATGAGAGTGATAGGTATGCCCTGGAGGTTGCCTCTCAAGGACTCCCCAGAACAGCTCAAATTTCAGAAGTGATGGATTGAAGGAACAGGAAAATATCATGACTACTATTAATTATAAGTCTGACAAAATAAAACTAACCTCTCCTTTCCTTGGAGGGTAGGGGGCGGGGTCTGGAAATAGGAAGAGAAAACATTATTGACAGCAAAAGAAGACAACCTTAGCGTGAAACTTTAAAAATCTTAATCCTAGAGTTTACAACCTAAAACTTCTATGAAGAAGGTCCACGGGTCCCTAACATGCTCTAAATCAAATTTTTCCAATGTGACTTGGCAGCTCTTCCTATCAAGAGATGGAGTCTATTTCTCCACCTGGAATTTGAGTCAGGAGTTCTGGCCAATAGAATGTGGCAGAAGGGATGGTATGTCAACTCCAAAATTATATCTCAAGAGACCTTGCTCATTTCTGCTCTCTCAGAATATTACTGCTGCCAGGTGAGCAGGGACAGGCTGGCCTGCTAGAAAATAAGCAATCTTATGGCAGAGAGTCCACTGGACCCAGCCAAGGCCACCCTAGATCAACCCACAGCCAGCCAACCTCCAAATATGAGAGAAAGACCAGCTAGGATTTCTGTTTGACGTAGCTGACCTCGGATGCCTGAAGTCCATCCAAGAGCCAAAGAACCCATAGACCTGTGGGCAATAAATGCTTATTGTTTGAAGCCCAGGTCAGCAAACTCTGTCCATAAAGGGCCAGATAATAAATATTTCAGGCCTTACAGGCTACATATGGTCTCTGTTGCACTTAAAAAAAAAAAAAAAAAAACTTCAAAAATGCAAAACAAACCCAACTAGTTTGGCTCAGTGGGTAGAGTGTTGGCCCATGAACTGAAAAGGGTCCCAGGTTTGATTCCTGTCGAGGGCATGAACTTTGGTGTGGGTTCGATCCCCAGCAGGGGACGTGTAGGAGGCAACTGATCAATGTTTCTCTCTCATTTAGGTTTCTAACTCTCTCTCTCCCTTCTTCTCAGTAGAAATCAATAAAATATATTTTTTAAATGCAAAGCAATTCTTAGTTTGTGAGTTGTATAAAAACATGCTGTGGGCTGGATTTGGCCATGGGCCACAACTTACCAACTCTTGTTTTGAACTGCTGAGCTTTGGAATGGTGTTACCCAGTGATAGCTAACTAACATACCACATGGCTTTTCTTTGCTATTATATAATATTCCCTTGCAAATAGAGACTAAATCATGAAGCCCATTGCCTCCTGGATGAAGAATTTGGCTATAATTAAAAACAAAAAAAAAAGCCATTAATCAAACTTGAGTCTCATCACTGATTTTCTCAGTTACTTTAATAAAACAATAGCCTGAAAGCCAATCCTTATAAGAAAGATTTCCAAGTTTTAAGAACTAGTGGCCAATATTATGGGATTCCAGACAAGGGTACCAGCACGTAATCCCCAAAAGTCAGATAAGAGGAGTCTTACTTGAGTGGAAACTATTGCTGGAACAGACCAGAGATGCCATCAAGCAGCAGAGATAGGCAAAAAGCCAGGGACAGAGTGAGCCTGCCTCTCTCTCCATGACCATGCAGTCATGTAAACCCAATCCTCTAAGCCACGTTCTATGGCACTATAAAGAGAAGAAACAGGAAATAAGCAAGACTTAGCATTTAACTGAGTCATGCCTACAGAGAATGAAAAGCCCATTTCAATCACTGAATTGGACTGAGTTTACTGGATTGGACTAAATTTATTTTCCCCCTGCTACTCAGTAGGTTGGAAACCTAAAAGGGAGAAAGATTTGTTGTAAGAAATGACATAAGACTGTTATGAGTTAGATTGTATCCCCCCCCAAAAAAAAGATTTATTGAAATCCTAACCCCCCGGTACCTGTGAATATGACCTTATCTGTAATCAAATTAAGATAAGGTCATGATGGTCAGTCAAATAATCCAATGCAACTGCCCTTGTCATCAATATGGTGTCCTAATAAAAGGGGAAAAGAAATTCAAACGATGAGGAAGGCAAAGATGGGCATTATGCAGCAAGGAAATGCCAAGGATTGTCAATGACACCAGAGCTAAGAGAAAGGTTGAAACAGACCCTCCCCTAGACTCTGGGAGAAAGGCCCTGAGACCCAAGCTTGGCCTTGCTGACCCCTTGGTTTCAGACTTTCAGCCTCGGAATCCTAAGGGGACAAATTTCTCTTATTTTAAACCATCCAGGTGTTTCTCACAAACAGCAGCCACAGGAAGTTAATACAAGCCCATTTCTTGTTAAAGACAGGAGCTACATCTCCTCATTAATATCAAAAATGATTTCCACACTCTTTTTCTTTAAGCCCCTAACTTGGGTGTGCATGAAAATCATCCAGAGAATGAACACTTCTGAACCCCATTCTCAGAGGCTCTGATTCACTTTGTATAATGAAACTCAACAATGTCTTTAGCAAGCACCTTCTAGCGATTCTAATCAAGCAGGTAGAAAGCGCCTTCTCCAGAGCAGCCATGGAGGGACCCCAAAATTCAAAGTGGCATAGAGCTGCCCGCCCAGGAAGCTGTCCGCGTGTGGAGGTTCACTCAAGGGGGAGAGTTTGGGTGTAATAGCCCCTCCCCTGTGGCATCCCTTAGGGAGAAAGAAAAGCAGGGCAGAAGCTGCCTCCCCTCTGGCCCTCGCACCCTTCTCAAATTAGGACCGTGAAGGAGACTCAGGAGAAAGGCGCCCTCTGGTGGCTATGTTTAATTTTCCAGGTACCTAGCACCTGGCAGCCAGCCAATAAGCTAACATCTCCCACACATAAATGGAAGGCCCTGTATCAATAAAGCAGGGCAATGGAACAACTTATTGTGATCTTGACTCATATGGCAATAAATATGAAATCGGAATAGAGAAGCGGAACATCCACAGGAAATGGCAACTGCCTTTTATGGGTCTAAAATTTCATAACAGAAGAGAAAATCACTACCGGGCTCTGAAAAGCCAAAGCCAGTCTTATCTTTTTTTTTTAATCCGTTTCTGAAGAAAGTAAGACAAAACTGTGGAAGGCAGGGTTGAGTTGAAGGGAGGTGAGGAGGAGTCAAGCCATTTGGAAAGAAGGCCCCTGTGTAGTTTTAAAAGGGGGGAAATGTGAGTAACATAAATCAAAAGAAAGTACATTTTTTAAAAATGCATTGGATTTTTTAAAGCAGCCAACGTCTAGTATTAAACAGTGTTTTCTCCTTCCTACCCTATCCCGCTGATTAAATCACAAAATGGTAAAATAATGAACCGCAAAATTCAGTGCTGTGCCTCATCAATACTTATCATTTGCAAGCATCTGTGCATTCCTGATAAAATCATTTCATAATTTTGCTGAGCATCTCCTATGTGTCAGGCCCTCACGTACATTATCTCTAACCATCTGAAAAATCCTACAAGTTAGATATTACTAATCACCCTTTTCAGCTAATGTCCACAGCTCACTAGTAGTTAATGAGCTCGCCAGCACTCAGTAAAAGAGCCCAGGGCTCACAGATAATCTTTCTGAAGAACTTGGAGCCCCATTTTCCACAATAAAAACAATTCTGGGAATGGGGTTCACATTACATGTGTCTGAGGCATCTCATTCAGGTCATGAAAATGTTCTAAAACTGGATTGTGGTGATGGTTATACAACTCAGTCAACTTAACTAAAAATCATCTCATTGTACACTTGAAATGGGCGAAGTTTACGATGTGTACATTACACCTCAATGGATTAAATAAAATACAAGGTCAAAGAAGAAGAATATACTAAAACCAAAAGCCTATAATATGAAATGAGTCTAGGAGAGATAGAATTGTTGCTCCATAAACTTGGCAATAGATGAAGGGTGAACCTGATGGAGAGATTGCCCAGCGCTCACCATGAAGATCATCTGGCAACTTTAGACTCCTTTGGGGCTGAACTTCTTGTGTTAGTTATAACCACTTTCCCACCAGTATTTATAAATGGTTCCTTATTTTTCCCTTCCTACAAAACCTGCTTGTTTATACTGATGTGTAAATGACTGGTGTACATTTAAAGGACCTCCCTTCTGAAGGAAATAGGTAATTTTAAAACTCCAAGTATTCAATCACCCCCTCTCTCCTAAAGAACACAATGGAACATTTCACTTAGATGCTCAAGCCACTTTGGCATCAACACGCAGATTCTAAACCCATTATTACATCTCCAGTTACCCCACTGGTCAGGTTGTCTCCCATTCTAAGTCCCCTAATTCTGCTCGGCATTCACATTTCTCTGATTCCTGCCCCATCTGCCCACAGAGTCTCAGCCACTCATAGACTCCGCCAACTCCAGGTTCTTCTGGGGAACCCCAAGATTATATCCTATGAGTTCTTGGATCATCTGAGGTGATCACATGGCATCTGCCATCTTTATCCCCTGCTGCTGCTCCAACCCCCTCCACTAAATACACCTCATCCTTGGGACACAAGCACCCTCTTGCTATGGACCTCCTTCCCTCCACACACATTGTGCTGCTCCTTTGCCAGCTAGCAGTCTGCTCTTAACAGATACTTATGTGTCCTCTGGACAGGGCTGGCCACCAGAGACTTCCACTGGCACACGGGAGACTTGGGGGGCCAGAGCCGCATGCTGTTCTGGGTTGAAGTTGCAAAGCTCTCCCGCCCCTCTCATATGCTACACTGTTAGGAAGGTCCCAAAGGAATCCTGCCTCCCCACACCCCATGGAAAGAAATCCACACTTCAATCCAGGGATGTTATCTTAATAAGATCTTCTACTTGGAAGAACCACCAAACACACTGCCCTCCTTTAATAAATGGGAAATATAGCCAAACGGGCCATTTTTAATCTTGATGGACAAACCAGCCAAGTGCTTTGCATTATGTTACCCAGAGCAAAGTCACACTGGAGTCAGCTCTTACAGCTCAACCTGCAATGGCCTGTCGCACTCCAGTGAAGCCTCAAATTGCCCGGCTGCCTGCCAGAGGCCAGAGACATTAATCCAGACTTGCTTTAGAGAACCCAAGTGCAGGCGGGACCAGCACAGGAGAGGGCGCTCCTTGCTAACTGGGTGCTCTTTAAAAAGGTGAATGCTTTGAAAGGGGGTTCTCAACAGGCAACTGTGTTGATTAATGATAACAAAAAAATCAGTATAATAACCTGCTGCACTCCTGTTGATCAGGATGAATTTTTTAGTTTTGCCTTTTTGTTTTTCCTCCTCTGATTTTAATCAGAGAAAGCCTCTGAGTCTTGCTTTTAAAATAAATTACTCTCTAGCAGCACTTTAAAAAAAAAAAATCAGCCACAGTCCACGGTCTGATTTTTTTCTCAGTCAAAAGAAGCAACAAAATCTGTTGCCTTCATTTACGTCTCCCTGGCCTCTGAGGAGCCTAAAGCTGTGCCCTAAGCCTCGCCTGGGACCTCTTGGCAGCATATACCTTCACTCCCAGGTCCTACCCACACCTTCCTCTGGGGCTTTCCAGCCCGCCCCCCACCCTGTTATTTAATTGTTCCTTTCTGTGTTGACAGGGTTTGTAATATATTCTTTTAAAATAAAAATTAAAAAAACAGATCTCATGCATTTGTTTCCATTACTCTTTTGAGAAGGAAAGCAGATGAGGTTTTTGGAATTATCTACTGTGCTTTAGGAAATGAGAAGAACGCATGACCCCCATGTAGTGTCACTGCGACAAG
>PVJC01039523.1:0-16219 GCA_004026665.1 Murina feae | reverse complement strand
GAGTCCTGCTTGGTGGCTCTCCAGACCCCTTCCGGGGATCAGGGAGCAGGAAAAGGCTGGCCTGACCACGAGGCGGGGTTTTCCCTGCTTTCTGGTGGCTGGAGGAAGATGGGCAGTAGGCAAGCTTGGGAGGCAGGCCGCACCCAGCCCTGGTCACAGCTCAAAAAAGAGAACAACATGCAGGGGAGGGCAAGAGTCTCAGAGATCAACATAGAGGGGGTGCCTGCTCCAAGCCTCCACGGTGTGCCTGGGGCAGCCCCCGGCAGGTAGACACACACAGGAGGACTGCTCCGAGCCTCAGATGCGGCTGGGGGCAGGTCCCCAGTGGTGACACACACACACACACACACACACACACACACACACACAGAAGGCGCCTGGCAGACTGGAGCCATCATAGGACATCCACTGAGGGGTCCCAGACTGTGAGAGGGCACAGGCCGGGCTGAGGGACTCCCTGCACCCCGAGTGCACAAATTTTTGTGCACCGGGCCCCTAGTATCTTTATATTTTTGGATTCTTTTTGCTTTTTGCTTTTCCAGTTGGGTGTTTTTTACTTCTTCATATTTCAAATCTTTGACTTGATTCTTGCGATCCTCTCGTCTGCTGTGGGATCTCTGTATAATATTCTTTATTTCAGTCAGTGTATGCTTAATTTCTAGTTGGTCCGTTTTCATATCCTTGAGGGTCTCACTAGATTTATTGAGGGTTTCACTAAATTTATTGGTGGTTTCTAGAAAATTCTTGAAAAACCTGAAAACCGTGGTTTTGAACTCTATATCCAGTAGTTTGCTTTCCTTCATTTCTGTCATTTGTGAACTGTTTCTTTGTCTCCACATTTTGGCTGCTTCCCTGCATTGATAGAGTGGCTTTCTGTGCTGGGTGTCCTATAGGGCCCAGTGGCTCAGCCTCCCCAATTACCTGAGGTGGACACTCTTGGTGCACCCCTTTGGGGGCTTTGTACACAGTCTTGTTGTAGATAAGCCTTGATTGTTGTAGGTATCACTGGGAGGAATTAACCTCCAGGCCACTTGGCTGTGAGAACCAGCTGTGTCTATGGTGGGAGAACTTCTGTGCTGGAGACACCCCTATGGGGCAAGACTTGCTCCAGTGGGGCTTTTGGTGCCCACTGAGTCTGCCCCCTTATGGATCTGAGGAATTATAATCTGATGGTCCCACTCTGACCACTGGGTACACTGGCTCTTGGATTTCTAAGGAGGTGCTAATTTAGCCTCTGCCTGAGGTTACCCAGCTGGAGCTACAGAGAGATCTGCAGATTCCTCTTCTCTGTTTGTGGTTTGGAGGTTCCCAGATGAGGCCCAGCTGTGAAGCAGTGCAGGCTGCTTTGGGGCCATGGGCCTTCTTTTAGATGTTCTGGGTCTGCCTGACCCAGCTGCAGTTTGTTAGGTAATTGTAGATTGCAAAGGGCCAGGCCTTTCATATGCAAAAGCCTCTGCAAGCAGCTTGGGTGGGGCAGGGTCTCAGGGAATCAACAGGGCAGAGCAAACAGCTATGGCTGATCCTCAGCACTGCCATAAGAGGCCCAGGGTCTCAGTGTCCCTCGGTAATTGCTGCAAGCACCGCTGAGAGAAAGCTGCTCTGGAGTTACTCCCTATGCCAGATAATCCAGCTTTTCCCTGTATGAGTCTGGATCCCCAGAAACTCACCCAGAACTGGAGTTAAGAGCCATCAGGACCTTGTGCCTCCCTCCAGATTGAAAAAGACAACCGTGTCCTCAGTTGCCAGCCCTTTCTGCGCATGCACCTCTGTACCTCTGCACTTTACTTCCACACTTCCTCTGAGTCTCAGTGTGCTTTTCTCTTTCCTTCTAGTTGTAGAATTTCCACTCAGACAGCCTTCCTGTGGTTCTGGGTGGTGTCCGTTTTTTCTTTCCATTGTATTTTTGAACTGGTTGTGCGAAGCAGCAATTTCAGGTGTTTACCTATGCCGTCATCTTGGTTTCTCCCCATGAGTTAGGTTTTGAAACAGTTGAGTTTGAGGTGCCTGTGAGATCTGCAAGTGAAACTGTCTAATGGGCAGCTGTATAGACTGGATGGGAGCCCTGGAGAAAAGGCTAAAAATATAGACCTGGGACTTGGAAACAGAGATATGGTAGTTGAAACTCTTACCAGTGTTGGGGTTCTTGAGTTCCCCCAATAGAGAAGTCAAGAGGGCCCTGGCCAGTTTTGCTCAGTGGATACAGAATCAACCTGTGGACTGAAGGGTCCCAGGTTTGATTCCAGCCAAGGGCACATGCCCAGGTTGCAGGCTCGATCCCCAGTAGGGGGTGTGCAGAAGGCAGCCAATCAATGATTCTCTCTCATCATTGATGATTCTATCTCTCTCCCTCTCCCTTCCTCTCTGAAATCAACAAAGATGTATTACAAAAAAAGAATTCAAGAGGAACCCCTAGAGAACTTTCCAGATAGATTTTATTGAGCTATACTCGAGCACCAGGGAGGCAGCACAGAGAAATGAAAGGTCCTCTGACCTGGCTCCTGGGCTGACTTTGCTTGGCTGCTTTTATGAGCTGGGATGAAGCAGGCTTGCACAAAACAAACAGGCTTGTGAAGGGTTCAGGAGTGGAATTTTCTATGTCAGGGTGGGGTTACTTCCTTCTTCTGTCAGGTTGCTTGGCAACTAAATTCATACTGGTGTTGTTGGGGCGAGATGGCAGTGTTACTTATTATTGAAAACCCAGGGAAGTCTATAGGGGCCCAATCTTGACCAACTGTGCATGCAAAACAGTGGTTTCCACATCTTCTAGCCACCTGGTCTTAAGTTGGCTTCCTGACCACCCAGTATTTTTCCATTCCCTGACCCATGTTCCTATACTGTCTCAAAACCATGGGCACGAATAAGGCCACAGAGAAAGAGTGTGTGTAGTACACAGAGGCCAAGGAGTCAAGAACAGAACCAGTAGAAACCAGGTCTATTAGGTGGACTAACAAAAAGGAGCCAAAGAAGAGACAAGAAATGGGGCAAGAGGGAAACCAAAGGAAAGAGAATTTCGGACAGAGAAGCTGTCAACAACGTCAAATGTAACAGGGAGGTCGTGAAGCAGAAGGACTGAAGAGTGTTCCTCACAGTCCCGGGAGTCACAGAAGGACTCAGCAAGAGCAGTTGCCGGGAAAGGTGGTCGGAAGTCAGAATGTGCTTGGCTGAGGGAAATGGAAAGGGCAAGAGAAGAAAATGGAGTCAACTCTTTGAGAAGCTCAGCTGTGAAGGGGAAGAGAAGGACTAGCTGGCACCCCAACCTATGGGTAAGACTTTTCATGTTTAAGCTATGTTTTGATTATTATAAAAATAATAGCCTTACTGGCATGGCTCAATGGTTGAGTGGTGACCATTGAACCAGGAGGTCATGGTTCAATTCCCAGTCCAGCACATGCCTGGGTTGTGGGCTCGATCCCCAGTAGAGGTGTGCAAGAGGCAGCTGATCAATGATTCTCTCTCATCATTGATGTTTCTATCTCTCCCTCTCCTTTCCTCTCTGAACTCAATAAAAACACATTCAAAAAAAATAATATATACAAGGTAAAAATTTTCAAGAATGGAAGAATCTAATAATAAAAGAGTAATATGCAAATTAACATCACTCCAAGACACCTAAGCCATGCCCACCCGCCAAGCCATGCCCACCAGAGCTGTTATATGCAAATTAACCCAGCCAAGATGTCGGCTGGCAGTCATGTAGCTAGAGCAAACGGGAGGCTTCTGTTGTACCAGCGATGGAGTTGAAACTGCCTGCCTAGTCTGGCCGGGCCTCTGCTCAAGGCAACAATGTTTCAATTATAAAAGATAAATAAACCCCAGAAACCTGATTCCAGCCAGCTTTGCTGGGACATTGGGTCAATGGAAGCTGTGGGCAGCCTGAAAATGACCCTCAGACTCTCACCCAGGCTGGCCACACCCCCATGGGGTGAGGGTCCCCACTGGGGGGCTTGGCCAGCCTGCAAACAGCCATCAGCCCCTCACCCAGGCTGGCCAGGCACGCCAGCAGGTGGACATTCCCTGAGGGGTTCCAGACTGCTAGAGGGGATAGGCCAGGTTGAGGGCATCCCCCCCCCACAAGAGCACTAATTTTTGTGCACTGGACCCCTAGTATAAAATAAATAGGTAATCACCAGAAAATTTGTTATCTAATATTTCAGAAGATAAATAAGCACATATATAGACATATATAAAATATATGGATGTAGGCACACATATTTTATTTACTCAATGTATTTGTACCTGACCCTTTAATCTTTTTTTACTTAAATTATGTCCTGGAAGTCTTTCCATATCTTTCTGATCTTATCTCTTGCCTCTCTCTCTCCCCTTCATTGTGTTCTACTGCTTTGAGCTCCTCTCAGTTCCTGGAACACACCAGGCACACACCTCCCTTCAGGCTTTTGCACTTGCTGTTTCCTCTGCCTGGAAAGTTCTCACTCTTGTCCTGCCCCCCTCCCCATGTCTTCTTGGCTCCTCTCTCCCTTCAGATCTCTACTTAAATGGCCACCTCTTCTGAGAGGCCTTACTCTGCTCCATTCTCCTCCACAGACCTATCATCATCCACCTGCTGACCTGCTCTGTGAGGGAAGGACTCTGCTTCTCTCTGCCACATCCAGAGCCTAGGACAGCACCGGACCCTCACAGTACTCATGAAACAGAATCAGGCCTATAGAGCTGTCACACTTAGTGTAGTATTATGAACAACTACATGGTGATTAAGAGTGCAAGCTCAGCCCTAACCAGTTTGGCTCAGTGGATAGAGCATCGACCTTCGGACTGAAAGGTCTCAGGTTTGATTCCGGTCATGGGCATGTACCTTGGTTGCGGGCACATCCCCACTAGTGGGTGTGCAGGAGGCAGCTGATCAATGTTTCTCTCTCATCGATGTTTCTGACTCTCTATCCCTCTCCCTTCCTCTCTGTAAAAAATCAAAAAAATATATTTAAAAAAAAAAAGAGTGCAAGCTCAGCCTAGCCAGTGTGGCTTGATAGATAGAGTGTTGGCCTGTGGACTGAAGGGTCCTGGGTTCAATTCCAGTCAAGGCACATGCCCAGATTGTGGGCTCGATCCCTAGTGTGGGGCATCCAGGAGACAGGCGATCAATGATTTTCTCTCATCATTGATGTTTCTATCTCCCCCTCTCCCTTGCTCTCTGAAATTAATAATAAAAATACCAGTCCTCTAGTGTGTGTGTGTGTGTGTGTGTGTGTGTGTACACATGTATGTACACACACATACACACTAGAGTCCTGGTGCACAAAATTTATGCAATGAGGGGGATGTCCCTCAGCCTGGCCTGTATCCTCTCTAACCGAGGACCCCACGCAGGATGTCTGACTACCAGTTTAGGCACCATCCCTGTGAGATCGAGCCTAAACAGGCAGTCAGACATCCCTCTCACAATTCAGGACCATTGGCTCCTAACCACTCACCTGCCTGCCTGCCTAATGCTCCCAACTGCCCTCCCCTGCCAGCCTGATCTCGCCCCTAATCCCCTGCCCGCCTGACCTCACCCCTAACTGCTCTCCCCTGCCAGCCTGGTCACCCCTAACTGCCTCTGCCTCGGCCCCCACCTCCATGGCTTTATCTGGAAGGAAGTCAGATGTCCAGAAGATGGCTGGTTGACCTGGTCTAATTAGCATATTACCTTTTTATTAGTATAGATAAAGAGTGCAAGCCCAAACTGCTTGGGTTCTAAGTCTTTATTTCTCTGTAGGTGTGTTTACTGGGGTGCATGAGTCGTTTTCTCTCTGTAAAACAAGGTCATACTAGCATAACTCCCTGGGTTGCTGAGAGGTTTAGTGTGTGATGTGTGGACATACGGAACACAGGTAACTGTAAAGAGTGCTCATTGCCACAGTATTAGGAGTATTCTAGAAAAGCGCCATAGTCCTCCAACATGAGTGATGCCATGAGTGATCCCAGGTCCTCTTCCCTCCTTTGATTACTTCTCGGCTTGCTTTCCCTGCCCTTCATCCCATAACCCTGGTTGCCTTATCCTAGAGTAAACTCTTGGTTTTCACTGCCTCCCCCTCTCCCCACCCCCAGCTAAAGAGGCTGTAACTGCTGCCCCAAAAAGTACCACCCCTGGGACCCCAGACTCTCACATCCTTGTCGAGTTATCTGATGCCCTGAATGGAGGCTTGGGTTCCTCGAGGGCAGTGGGCAGGGAGAGTTTCTTTTCTTTTTTATTTAAATATATTTTATTGATTTTTTACAGAGAGGAAGGGAGTGGGGTAGAGAGTCAGAAACATTAATGAGAGAGAAACATCAATCAGCTGCCTCCTGCACACCCGCCACTGGGGATGTGCCCGCAACCAAGGTACATGCCCTTGACTGGAATCGAACCTGGGACCTTTCAGTCCAAAGGCCAACACTCTATCCACTGAGCCAAACAAGTTAGGGCACCCAGTGATATTTTTGCATTGATTTTTAGAGATGGTGGAGGGGAGGAGGAGATACACACAGAGAGAAGCATCTATGTGAGATACATATCGGTTGGTTGCCTTCTACCTGCACTCTGACGAGGGCTAGGATAGACCTGCAACCTCAGGTTATATGCCCTTGACCTGAATTGAATCTGAGACCTTTCAGTCTGCAGGTCGATGCACTATCCACTGAGCCAAACCAGACAGGGCTAAAGACTACATTTATTAATGTCTGTCATTTGTGAAGTTACATGAGCTTCTGATATCAAGTTTAAAAACTGAGAACTTGCCCTAACCTGTTTGGCTCAATGGATAGAGCGTCAGCCTGCAGACTGAAGGGTCCCAGGTTCGATTTCGGTCAAGGGCATGTACCTTGGTTGCAGGCAATTCTCCAGTAGGGGGCGTGCAGGAGGCAGCTGATGGATGCTTCTCTCATCGATGTTTCTAACTCTCTATCCCTCTCCCTTCCTCTCTGTAAAAAATCAATAAAATATATTTTAAAAAAATATATCACTCCTGCCCATCTGGTGTGGCTCAGTGGTTGAGTGCCGACCTGTGAACCAGGAGGTCATGGTTCAATCCTGGTCAGGCACATGCTGAGGTTGTGGGCTTCATCCCAGTAGGAGACATACAGGAGGCAGCTGATCAATGATCCTCTGTCATCATTTTTCTTTTTCTGAGCAGAGAAGTAATATGATCTTAGTTATATTTTTAAAAAATCTTTATTGTTACCCTAGCCAGTTGGCCTCAGTGGATAGAGTGTTAAGCCAACAAACTGAAGAGTCCCAGGTTCGATTCCCGTCAAGGGCACATACCTTGGCTGCAGGCTTCTTTCATGTCAATGTTTCCCTATCTCTGTCTCTCCCTCTTCTCATGCATTCTGTCTAAAAATCAATGGAAAAATATCCTCGGTTAACAACAACAGCAACAACAAAAACAACAACAGAATCTTTATTGTTGAAAGTATTACATACGTCTCCTTTTCCCCACATTGACCCCGTCTAACCCACCCCTCCCCCACCCCAGGCCTTCACCGCCCTATTGCCTGTGTCCATGGGTGATGCATATATGCTTCAAGTTCTTTGGTTAATCACTTCCCACCCACCAACCCTTCCCCATCTTCCCTCTGAGGTTCTGCACTCTGTTCTATGCTTTTGTGTCTCTGGATCTATTTTCTTCATCAATTTATTTTATTCATTAGATTCCACATGTGAGTGAGATCATGTGATATTCGTCTTTCTCCAACCGGCTTATTTGCCTTCCTTCACTTTGAAGTCTATTTTGTCAGATATGAGTATTGCTATCCCAGCTTCCTTTTCCTTTCTATTTGCATGGAATTCCCCCCCCCCCCATCCCTTCACTTTCATCCTGTGTGCGTCTTTTGTTCTGAGGTGAGTCTCTTGTAGACAGAATGTAGTTGGGTGATGTTTTTGTATCCATTCAGCCACTTTATGACTTTGGATCAATAAGAACCTGTGTTTACATTTAAGTTTATTATTGACTAGAGACCAGTGCATGGATTTGTGCATGGGTAGGGTCCCTCAGCTTGGCCTGCACCATCTCTTAATCTGGGAACCCTTGGGGATGTGGGACTGTCAGGTTTTGGCCCGATCAGGGCCTGCGGGAGTCGGGCCGAAACCCAACATATGACATCCCCCCTAGGGATGTAGCAGTGCTGAAGTGGCAGGTGGCTGGGGAGGAGCCACAGCCAGGACCAGGAGCAGCTCCATTGCTGCTCATCCCGCCCCACTGTGCCTGCTGCTTGGTTGTGCTGTCATGGAGGCTGCAGAGGCTCCCGCTGCGCTCGACAGCTGTGAGACCAGCCTCTGGTTGAGCAGCGCTCCCACTGTGAGAGCACACTGACCACCAGGGTCAGCTTCTGCATTGAGCATCTTCCCCGTGGTGGTCAGTGTGTGTCATAGCGACCAGTTGACCAGTAGTTCTGGTCATTCGGTCATAATGGTCACTTAGGCTTTTATATATATAGACTAGGGACCCAGTGCACTAATTTGTGTACCTTGAAAGGAACTGTAGGCTGTGAGGCTGCAGTGGGCACAGGGGTGGGTCTTGGCCCATCCTCTGTGTCCCTGCCTGGCCTCTCCCCGGTACCTTGTCTGCTGGTAGCCCCACTCCCACTGCCACTGCTCCCACACACTGACAGTGCCGGCCCCATTCTAACCCACTGATGGCATGCAGCGATTGGGGCTGGCGCCAATAGTGGGTGCAAGTGGCAGCTGCTGCCCCGATCGCCCCTCAGGAGCAGGGGGAGGTGGAAAAGCCCTCAGGGGCGATTGGGGATGGTACCTGCCACTCACACCCACTGAGAACACCAGGCATTCAGGACTGACGCTGGGTGCCAGGAGCGGGTGCGAGTGGTGGCTCTGGTGCCCCACCTTGGTCTGACAGCCCTGCTCACCTGCTCCACCATCCTGCTGTGGGATGCCCACCATGTTCTGCACTCTGCCACCTGCTGCTGATGGCCACCATGTTCTGCACACCCCCCCTGGTGGTCAACGCACATCATAGCAACTGGTGGTTCTGCTGTTTTGCTATTTGGTCTATTTGCATATTAGGGTTTTATATATATAGATAGGTACTTATTGTGATTTAAAAAATATACATATATATTATTGATTTCAGGGAAAAACGGGGAGAGAGAGAGAGAGAGAGAGAGAGAGAGAGAGAGAGAGAGAGGATGATGAGAGAGAATCATTGATCAGCTATCTCCTACACAGCAACCTGGGCATGTGCCCTAACCAGGAATCAAACTGTGACCTTCTGGTTCCTAAGTCAACACTCAGCCACTGAGCCACTCCTGCTGGGCTTTATTGCCATTTTAATTCTGTATGCCTATGTTTTACTGTTTCTTCTTCTCATTACAGCAGTCCCTTTAGCATTTCTTGTACTGCTAGTTTTGAGATGAAAAACTCCTTTAGCCTTTTATTATTTGGGAAGCCTTTATTTCACCATCTATTTTGAATGATAGCCTGGCTGGATATATTAATCTTGGTTTCAGATCTTTGCTTTTCATTACCTTGAATAATTCATATCATCCCCTTCTGGCCTGTAGAAGTTTCTGATGAGAAATCAGCTGACAGCCTTATGGGAGCTCCTCTATAAGCAACAAATTGCTTTTCTCTTGCTGCCTTTAAGATTCTCTCTTTGTCTTTAATTTTTGGCATTTTAATTATGATGTGTCTGAGCATGGACCTGCTTGGATTCTTCTTGCTTGAGACTCTGTGCTTTCTTAATTTGTGTGACATTTTCCTTCACCAGGTCTGGGAAGTTTTCTGCCATTATTTCTTCAAACACATCCTCTATCCCCAAACACATTTCTTCTCCTTTTGGCACTCCTATTATACAAATATTGTTACATTTCACATTGTCCCACAGCTCCCTTAAGCTGTCCTCCTGTTTTTTAATTGTTTTTTTTCTTTTTGGTTCTCTGATTGCATGATTTTTTCAATCCTGTCTTCTAATTCACTGATCTGATCCTCAGCTTCCCCTAATCTGCTGTATATTCCTTCCAATGTGTTCTTTATTAGTGTTATGTCATTCTTCATAGTTACTATATTTTGTCTCATGCTATTGAGCATCTTTGCCATCATTATTCTGAATTCTATGTTTGATTAATTTCTTCTCTCCATTTCATTTAGTTCTTCTGGAGAATTCTCTTGTTCTTTCATTTGGTGATTGTTCTTTTGTCTCCCCATTTTGGCTGCCTGTTTGGGTTTGTGACTATGTAGTAAGTAAATCTGCTACACCTCTCAATCTCTAGTGCAGGAAGGTGTCAAATGCTGTTTCTAACTAATTAGAACAGGAAAAGACTCAAAGCCTCCAGAGACCTGCCTCTGCTTGCAGACTCATTGATTTCAGTCTTTTTTTAAAAAATTATTTTATTGATTTTTTACAGAGAGGAAGGGAGAGGGATAGAGAGTTAGAAACATCAGTCAGCTGCCTCCTGCACACTCCCCACTGGTGATGTGTCCGCAACCAAGGTGCATGCCCTTAACTGGAATCGAACCCGGGACCCTTGAGTTCGCAGGCTGACGCTCTATCCACTGAGCTAAACAGGTCAGGGCTCCATCTTTTTTTAATACACTTTATTGTTGAAAGAATTACATATGTCCCTCTATTACTCCTCCAGTCTGCCTCCACCCCCACCTCCGGTCCTCACTGCCTCATTGTCTGTGTCCATGGGCCATGCATATATGCATACAAGGTCTTTTGTTGATTAGCTCCCACCTACCCACCCTCCCCTGACTTCCCTCTGAGATTCCACACTCTTCTATGCTTCCATGTCTCTGGATCCACTTCATTCACTGGTTTATTTTGTTACTTAGATTGCACATATGAGTGAGATCATTTGACACTTGTCTTTCTCTGAATGACTCACTTCACTCAGCATGATACTCTCCAGGCCCCTTTATACTATCTCAAGGGGTAAGAGATCCTTCTTTTTTTTACCACTGCATAGTGTACCACAGCTTTTTATCCACTCATCGGTTGATGGGCACTTGGGCTGTTTCCAGATCTTAGCTATTATAAATTGTGCTGCTATGACCATAGGGGTGCACACATTCTTTCTGATTGGTGTTTTGGGTTTCTTAGGATATACTCCTAGAAGTGGCATCACTGGGTCAAATGGCAGTTCCATATTTAATTTTTAAAGGAAACTCCATACTGTTTTCCATGGTGGCTACACTAGTTTGCATTCCCACCAGCAATGCACTAGTATTTCCTTTTCTCAATATCCTCACCAGCACTTATCATTTGTTGAGTTGTTGATGGTAGCCATTCTGATAGGTGTAAGGTATTATCTCATTGTTGTTTTAATTGGCATCTCTCTGATGATCAGGGACTTTGAGCATTTTTTCATGTCTCTTGGCTATCTGTATGTCCTCTTTGGAGAAGTGTCTATTTAGGTCCTTTGCCCATTTTTTTTTTTATTGGATTGTTTTTCTTCTGTTAAGTTGTATGAGTTCCTTATCTATTTTGGATATTAACTCTTTATCAGATGTATCATTACCAAATGTGTTCTCCCATACAGTGGGCTCCCTTTTGGTTTTGGTGATGGTTTCTTTTGCTGTTCAGAAGCTTTTTATTTTGACGTAGTCTTATTTGTTTATTTTCTCCTTAGTTTTCTTTGCTCTAGGAGATTATCCATAAATATATTGCCTTGGGAGATTTCTGAGTTTTTGCTGCCTATAGTTTCTTGTAGGATTTTTATGATTTCACTACTTACATTTAAGTTTTTTACGCATTTTGAGTTTATTCTTGTATATGGTGTAAGTTGGTGATCTAGTTTCATTTTTTTTGCATGTGTCTGTCCAATTTTCTCAACACCATTTATTGAAGAGATTGTCTTGACTTCATTGTATGCTCTTGCCTCCTTTGTCAAATATCAATTGATCATAATGTCTTGGGTTGATTTCTGGGGGTCTCTGTTCTGTTCCATTGATCTGTATGCTGGTTCTTGTGCCTGTACCAAGCTGTTTGATTACAGTGGCCTTGTAGTGCAACTTGAAATCTTTATTGTGGTTCCTCCAACTTTGTTCTTTTTCAAGATTGCTGCAGCTATTTTGGGTCTTTTTTGGTTCCATATAAATTTTTGGAGTATTTGTTCTAGATCTGTGAAATATGTTGTTATTTTAATAGAGATTGCATTGAATTTATAGATTGCCTTGGGTAGTATGGACATTTTAATGATGTTGTTTCTACCAATCCATGAACAGAGTATATTCTTCCACTTGTTTATATCTTCTATCTTTTTTTTCAACATCCTGTAATTTTCCAAAGACAGATCTTTTGCCTTCTTGGTATAGTTTATTCCTAAGTATTTGAATTTTTTTGTTGCAATGGTAACTGGAATTGTCTGTTTAGTTTCTTTTTCTGAAAATTAATATTGGTGTACAAAAAGCCATTGATTTCTGGGTGTTGATTTTGTATCCTGCTACATTGCCCAATTCATTTATTAAATCTAGTATTTTTTTTGGTGGAGACTTTAGGGTTTTCTATGTATAATATCATGTCATCTGCAAATAATGAGAGATTTACTTCCTCCTTTCCAATCTGGATGCCTTTTATTTCTTCTTCTTGCCTGACCACTTTGGCTAGGATTTCCTGTACTATGCTGAATAAGAGTAGTGAAAGCAGACATCCCTGTCTTGTTCCTGTTTTTAAGGGGAATGGTTTTAGTTTTTGCCCATTGAGTATGATGCTCGCTGTAGGTTTGTCATCTATGGCCTTTGTCATGTTGAGATATGCTCTCTCTATTCCCACTTTGCTGAGAGTTTTTATCAAAATTGGGTGTGGGATTTTGTCAAATGCTTTTTCTGCATCTATTGACATGATCATGTGATTTTTTACTTTCAGTTTGTTTGTGTGACATGTCATGTTTATTGATTTGCGAATATTATACCAGCCTTGTATCCCTGGAATAAATCCCACTTGGTCATGGTGTATGATCTTTTTAATATATTGCTGGATTTGATTTGCTGAAATTTTGTTGAGGATATTTGCATGTATGTTCATCAGGGATATTGGTCTGTAATTCTCTTTCTTTGTAGTGTCTTTATCTGGTTCTGGAATTAGGATAATGCTGGCCTCATAGAAAGAGTTTGAAAGTGTTCCTTCCTCTTGGACTTTTTGGAAGAGTTTGAGGAATATAAGTGTTCCTCTTTGTATGCTTGGCAAAATTCCTCCGTGAAGCCATCCAGACATAGGCCTTTGTTTGCTGGGAGTTTTTTGATTGCTGCTTCTATTTCATCAGTTGTTATTGGCCTATTCAGATTTCCTGATTCTTCCTGATTCAGTTTTGGGAGATTGTATTTTTGTAGGAATTTGTCCATTTTGTCCACATTGTTCAGCTTGTTGGCATATAGTTCATAGTATTTTCTTATAATCCTTTGTCTTTCTGTGGTGTTGATGGTTACTAATCTGCATTCATTTCTGATTTTATTTATATGGGTCCTCTCTCTTTGTTTCTTGATGAGTCTGGCTAACAGTTCATCAGTTTTGTTTATTCTTTCAAAGAACCAGCTCTTGGTTTTTATTGATTTTTTCAAAATATTTTTAGTCTCTATGTTATTTATTTTTGCTCTAATTTTTATTATTTCCTTCCATCTACTTACTCTGGGCTTTTCTTACTGTTCTCTTTGTAGTTCTATGAACTTCCTTGTCAGGACTGCTTTTGCTGTGTCACAGAGATTGGAGTTGTTGTGTGTTCATTTTCATTTGTTTCCAGGCAGTTTTTTTCTTTCTTTCTTTTTTTTTTTTTTTCAATTTGCCTTCCTTTATTCCCATTGCCCTCTCCATGACCCCACCCCACCTCCAGTCTTCAGGAACTGTCCCAAGACCCACATTTCTGAAGAGTTGAAAGTTCTGTGAGGTAGAGCATTCCTTTCGATAGGATCTAGAACCATGGAGTTGCAGAATTTTACTGACTAGACACTGGAGATCTGAAGAAGTCAGTTGCTTGGAGCTTGGCTCAAAACTCCAAGGGAATTCCGAACCCTATGAGGCCCAGAGATCTGGAACTATCGGAAGCCTGGGAATTTGTGGCTAGGCTTAAGGCAGAAAGTGACCACAATAATGTCTTTATAGCTTGAAGGTGTATGCAATAATGTCACTATGCCACAGCAGTGCCTCAGCCTGCACACCTATTGGAGTCTGCAGCTGCAACACATAGAAGTTGGCTATGCCCATGATGGTGGCTTTGAAATGGGTGGTCACATGCACACCCTCATGCGAGGTGAAGCTAACCTGGCAACCCACAATGGCCAACAGGCTGCAGAGGTAGCGTTCCGGAGGACGCCTTTGGCCTGCTGTTCCTAGGATTCCTGACATTCATGAACCACAGGAGACTCTGGGTGCCCTACATCCATCAGGGGCAAAACCTCTGCTCAAGCCCTCGGGGCCCCAGGAGAGCTGGCGCACAGGCACCAGACTGGTCAGTGGAGTCTGCATTGTCTAGGCTGATGATAGACCAAAGAACTACTGGCTCTGGATTCGGTAGACCCTGAAAGATGACCAGCTGATGTCTTTCAGGCCAGGAGAGATGGTGTTAGGAAGGTTCAGACCATCCAAGGTCTGTATGCTGGTTCCCCGCGGCAGAGGCTGGGGTGGACCATGAGCTGCCCAGCCTGCGTTCTGCCATGGACACAGCCACCCCAGATTTTCTTTCTTTCTTGATCTTGTTGGCAACTCATTCATTGTTTAATAACAGGCTATTTGCCCTCCTTGTGTTTGAACGTTTTGGGTGTTTTTACTGTAGTTGATTTCTAATTTCATTCCACTGTGATCTGAGAAGATGCTTGATATGATTTCAATCTTCTTGAACTTGTAGAGACTTGTTTTGTGTCCTAACATGTGGTCTGTCTTTGTGAATGATCCAGGTGATCTTGAGAAGAATGTGTATTCTGTAGCTTTGGAGTGAAATGTTCTATAAATGTCAATTAAATCCATCAAACCCAGTGTATCCTTTGGATTCACTGTTTCCTTGTTAATGTTTTGTTTGGAAGATCTATCCATTGAGTTCAACGGGGTGTTAAAGTCCCCTATTTTGACTGTATTGTTGTCAATATCTTTCTTAAAATCCTTTAGAAGTTTTTTTTTGGTAAATATATTTAGGTGCTCCTATGTTGGGTGCATATATGTTTACCAGGGTTATATCCTCTTGTTGGATCAATACCTTTAGTGTTATATACTGATCTTTGTTGTCTCTTATGATGGCCTTCATTTTGAAGTCTCTCTTGTTGGATATGAATATTGCTACTCCAGTTTCTTTTCTTTTCCATTAGCATGGACATTTTTTTTCTATCCCTTTACTCTCATCCTGTGTGTGTCTTTTGTTCTGAGGTGGGTCTCTTGTAGATAATATATATTTGGGTCATGTTTTTGTATTCATTTAACTACACTATGCCTTTTGATTGGAACATTAAATCCATTTACATTTAGGGTTATTATTATTTTAATATATTTTATTGATTTTTTTACAGAGAGGAAGGGAAAGAGACAGAGAGAAACATGGATGAGAGAGTAACATCGATCAGCTGCCTCCTACACACCCCCTACTGGGAATATGCCTGCAACCAAGGTACATGCACCCAACTGTAATCGAATCTGGGACAGAGCCAAACCAATTAGGGCTATTATTATTTTTTTGAAATCTTTATTGTTCAGATTATTACAGATGTTCCTCTCTCTTCCCCCCTAACTCCCCTCCACCTGGTTCCCACCCCACCCCAGGCCTCCCTTCTCCCTCCTTTGACCTCATCTAATCTCTTTACACACTCCCCTCAACACCTTCCCCCCTGAGAATTGTCAGTCTGCTCCCTTTCCATGCCACTGATACTATTACATTCACCAGTCTGTTCTGTTCATCAGGTTTTTAGTTTTTTTGTTTTCAGGTTGATAGATATGTATTTGTTATCACTTTGTTGTTCATAATTTTTAACCTTTACCTTTTCTTGTTCTTCCTCTTCTTAGAGAATACCCTTCAGCATTTCATATAGTACTGGTTTGGTGGTGATGAACTCCTTTAGCTTTTCTTGTCTTTGAAGCTCTTTATCTGACCTTCAATTCTGAATGATAGCTTCACTGGGTAAAGTAATCTTGGTTGTACGTTCTTGCTATTCATCACTTTGAATATTTCTTGCCACTCCCTTCTGGCCTGCATGGTTTCTGTTGAGAAACCCACTGACAGGCATATGGGTGCCCCCTTGTAGGTAACTAACTGCTTTTCTCTTGCTGCTTTTAAGATTCTCTCTTTGTCTTTTGCCCTTGGCATTTCA
>PVJC01039522.1:0-16382 GCA_004026665.1 Murina feae | reverse complement strand
GGTCCGCCTGTGCGTTTGCTGGCAGTGGTTTCCGGCCAGTGGCGGCTGGCTGCAGGGCGGGCGAAGCCAGGCCCCTAGCTCTGCAGCTGGGGCTGGGAATGGAGCGATCGCACAGGTGAATGCACAGGGGGAGGCCTGGCCTCTGCCTGCGCGTTTGCTGGTGGTCAGTTCCGGGCAGTGGCGGCTGGCTGCATGGCGGGGCGGAAGCCAGGCCCCCGGCCCTGCAGCTGGGCTTGGGAATGGAGCTATCGCGGGCCCACGCGACCTCGGAGGCTCATTGGCAGCTGCTTGCCCGCCTGGATCCAACCTTGTGGCCTGCTCTGGGTGTGCGGGAGCTTCTGTGGCCCATGGCGGAGCCTACTATGCAGGTTGGCCACAGATGTTCCCTTTGTTGTATGTGTTTTTCCCATTGACCCCTTCCACCTCACATCCAACCCCCCCAGGCCTTTCCCCTCTATGTCTATGTCCATAGGTTATCTCTTAACATTTCTGTTTCCTTTCCAATCTCTAAATTTTATTTTCTAAGTTGTGTACTATGATAGTCTCATCTAATTTTCTCTTAGCACAATCTTTTTTTCCCTTTGTAGTACCATTATTCCAAAACACCCACCTAGCAAAACCATACCACTGATTACTGGGTAATGCTATCATTTAATTTCTTTCTTTTTATGCTCAGGTTACTGAAAGCTCCTGAGAATGGTCAGAATGCAGTTCAGGCAATCCAACTTTCAGCGGTGGGGGCCCACCAGGTATGTGCGATGGTGGGCCACCCAGCTGGAAACGTCCACGCCTGCACTCACCAGCCATCCCACCCCCCAGTGCACAAACCCTGAGGGGGCTGTGACCAGCCTGAAAACAGCCCTCAGCCCCTCACCCAGGCTGGCCATGCATGCCAGCAGGTGGACATCCCCCCCGTGGGGTCCCAGACTGCAAGAGGGCACAGGCTAGGATGAGGGACCCCCTCCTCCCCTCGCCGAGTGCACAAATTTTTGTGCACCGGGCCCCTAGTAATAAATAACAACGACTGGGCGGAACGACAGAAATATTACTGTTTGTTCTCTGCAGGCAGAGAAGTTCTGGGTGATAGGAAGGACTTCTTAGACTTTTCTGACATCAAAATTTGCTGCAGTGGCCCTGACCGGTTTGGCTCAGTGGATAAAACGTCGGCCTGCGGACTCAAGGGTCCCAGGTTCGATTCTGGTCAAGGGCATGTACCTTGGTTGTGGGCACATCCCCAGCAGGGAGTGTGCAGGAGGCGGCTGATCAATGTTTGACTCCATCCCAATTCCCTTCCTCTCTGTAAAAAATCAATAAAAAATATTTTTAAAAAATTTGCTGCAGTGACTGGGTAGTACATTGAATTTGCATTCAGCTTCTCCATTAGGAAAATAATTACAACTGCCCCGAAGGGCTCTGCAAACAATCCTCAGGAGATGAAAGAGCAAAGAAAGAACACACCTGCTCTAACAAGGAACAGGGCTCACAGCCGTCGCTGATTGGCTGCTGCAGGTCCCCGGAGGCGGGACTGTGCAGTAACTTCCGGGGCGGGGCCTCGGCCGCCGCCGCCGCGCGGGCGGTCTCCATGGCAACCAGAGGGGCCTAAGCGAGGCCCACTTGCCGCCGCGTCGGCCCCGCCCGCGCCCAGGTCCCGCCGCGGCCCGCCCTCCACTGCGACCCCGGCCCCGCGCGCGCTCCCGCCCGCCTCCCGCCGCCGCGGCCGCCCTGACCGGGAAGCAGTTCCGGCGGCGGCCCGGCCGCCGTGACCCATCCGCCTGCCCGCGTCCCCGGATCGCGCCATCTCGGCTGCGGCCGCTGGGCAGAGGAAGCGCGGAGACCCAGGGCCGCGCCCGCCACCCCGCCCGGCGCCGCTGCCGCTGCAGGTGCGTTCCCCTTTGTTCTGCCCCCGTCGCCCGGCCCGCCGCCCCGCCGCCGGCTCTGCACCTCGCACGCCGTTCCTCTGCGCTCACCCCCGCTTCTGCCATGGGAACCTCTTTAAAGGCATGTTTCTCCCCTCCAGGCCCCGGGACAAGGCCAGCCTCCTGTGCGGCGCGCCCGGCCCACGGAGGTTCGCTGTAGAGGAGCCGACGCGGAACCGGGGGCCCCCGAGGCCCGCCCCTCTGCCACCCCCACCTGCCCTGCACCTGCCCTGCACCTGCACCTGCCCTGCACATGCACCTGCCCTGCACCTGCACCTGCCCTGCACCTGCCCTGCACCTGTACCTGCACCTGCCCTGCACCTGCACCCCTACCTGCCCTGCACGTGCCCTGCACCTGCACCTGCCCTGCACCTGCACCTGCCCTGCACCTGCACCCCTACCTGCCCTGCACCTGCCCTGCACCTGCACCTGCCCTGCACCTGCACCTGCCCAGCGCAGTGCGCACCCCTGGCCAGACCCACTCGCCCCGCCTCCCTCCCAGTGGGCACCACACCTGTTACCGCGTTGCTG
Organism: Murina feae; assembly: GCA_004026665.1. NCBI lineage: Eukaryota > Metazoa > Chordata > Mammalia > Chiroptera > Vespertilionidae > Murina > Murina feae. Next base: position 13,935 of record PVJC01039522.1, on the reverse strand, counting down.
CCTGGGTCTCCCCGCTTCAGCATCACAGGCTCTGCTCCCGCCCATCCAGGTCGGGCCTCTGCCAACATGGTCCAGCCCCAGACGGCGAAAGCCGAGACCCCAGGCCCTGCAGCCGCTGCCAGTGCCCAAATGGAGGACGTCATCGACACCCTGACCTCCCTGCGCCTCACCAACTCGGCGCTGAGGCGCGAGGCCTCCACGCTGCGGGCCGAGAAGGCCAACCTCACCCACATGCTGGAGAGCGTGATGGCGGAGCTGACCCTGCTGCGCACCAGGGCGCGGGTGCCGGGGGCGCTGCAGATCACCCCGCCCGTCTCGGCCATGGCCTCCAACGGGGCCCGGCCCATGACCACGCCGCCCACCTCGCTGCCCGAGCCTTTCTCGGGGGACCCGGGCCAGCTGGCAGGGTTCCTGATGCAGATGGACAGGTTCATGATCTTCCAGGCCTCGCGCTTCCCCGGCGAAGCCGAGCGGGTGGCCTTCCTGGTGTCGCGGCTGACGGGCGAGGCGGAGAGGTGGGCCGTCCCGCACATGCAGCCCGGCAGCCCCCTGCGCGACGACTACCAGGGCTTCCTGGCCGAGCTGCGGAGGACCTACAAGTCCCCGCTGCGCCACGCGCGGCGCGTCCACAGCCGCAAGGCGTCCGCCTCGCACCGGGCGGTGCGGGAGCGCCAGGTGCTGTGCCGCCAGCTGGCTGCCGGGGGCGCGGGCCCCTGCCCTGTGCACCCCGCCTCCAACGGGACTAGTCCAGCGCCAGCCCTGCCCACCCGCGCTCAGAACCTTTAAGAGCCGCCACTGTCCGGGTTGCCTCGGCAGACGCACTGGGTAGCAGCGCCCATGGCTGTGCAGAAGCGTCCCTACAGCAGCATCGTTCTGCCTGCCTGCCTCGCCAGACCGGTCCCTCTTCACCCCCTTGGGTGCCCTGGCACCCCCCCTTCCTGGTATGGGTGCCAGCCGTGTCCCCAGCCTCGGTGCATGCTTCCCCTCATGCTCCCAACACCAGCTCCTCGGGGACCACAGGTCAGCCACCTGTCACAGGGCCTCCGACCCCGCCCCGCCTGAGTGCACAGCTGCTCCCGCTCCCGCCTCTGCAGACCCCCACCTGGCAGCCTGTCCTCACTGGCAGAAGGCACTGTGGCCAGGCTGGTGGGGGCCTGGACAGGGGAGTCCGGCCTCCCACCCGTGAGTGGCCGCAGTCCTGCCAGGGCCCGTTAGTAGGCAGGGGCTGTGCCTGGTGGCTGAGTGGTCCCTGCTGGGAGTGTGGTTGCAGCACTTGTGGGGGCACACTTCACGTTGCACTAGAATCGCCGTCTGTGTGCCCCTCGTTGCCACTGGGACGGACTGGAAATGCAGGAGAAGGAGGAACCTGGAGGGTGCACCTCCACGAACCCCTGGCTCGGGTTCTCGGGGCCAGGAAGCTGCCGGTGGGAGAAGGAGAGTGACTCGGGCCTCTGGGCAGCTCCGTCAGCTGTCGTGCGCAGCGCATCATGCCCAGACCCCTGCAGGCTGAGGCTGGACGCCGGGGGCTCCTGCCGCCCTGGACCTCCGGTGGGAATCGCCACAGCCGCCAGTGCAGCCACCCCTCCTCCGTCCCACATCACTTGTTCCCTCCCAACTCGGTGACAAGTGGCCTTCAGCTCAGCCCCTCAGCTCACAGCATCTCCAGAGCCTCCCCTGGCCGGGGCTGTCCATCAGCTGCCCAGTGTTTGTCCAAGAAAACATGGGCTCCTGGCTGGACCTCCTTCCTCGGGTGCATCTGGAAGCACTCAGATAGGGGGCCTTGGCCCTGGTGACCCGGCAGGGCCTTGGGGGACTACCCCGTCCTCACTGACGGGCAGGCTGGTACTCATGTCAGTCCTGAGGGACAGCTGTGCCTCAGCGGGGGACAGCCTCACGCTTCCTCACGGGGCGCCCAGAAGTCACTGCCAAATGGCGCTCGCCCAGGCCCTTTGGGTAGCGATGCTCTGCCATGTTTGGATGCAGACGAACTACACTGACATTCGCACGGCCACCTGGACCGTGGGGCGCCATGGGGTGTCTTAACCCTGGCTTCCTCCACCCCTGCTCTGGCCTGGCTGCAGAATAGCCTCTGCGCCCACCCAGAGACAGGTCGTGGGACACCCGGGCCGGGTCCTGGCCCATCCGCACTTCCTACGAGTTTTGGTGATGCTGACGCAGCCACTGCCTTGCAAGGTCAGGTGTTTAGTGGCTGCTGATGATCGTGGATCACTGCCTCCACTCACTGAAAACTCCGTTAGCCCGTTGCCCTGCTAAACAACTGCCTGCGTGCAGGCCACAGGCCCCTGAGTCCGACCACGCGGCTCAGGGGAACAAGGTGCTCATTAAGCCTGATGGGGGGCCACCGTGGAGCCCCGGTTCCGGGGGTGGCACCTCTGAGGGTGTGCCCGTCACTTTCTCGTGCTCAGCTTTCTCCTGCCTGTGTGCCAGGTATTGGGGCCCACAGATGAGGGTGTACAGTGGCACCTGGGAAAGGAAGCCCGCAGGGGTAACATCTTGAAGGTTCCTGTGTGCCTGGCCCAGCCCGGGTAGGAGACGCAGCAGGGCAGCAGGGCGGGAGCGCTGATCTCAGCAACCCCGGGTCTGCCGAGCGGTTGGCATGCTGAGGAAGTCCTGTCAGACACACCGCTCACAGCAGGACGGCCCGTGGGCAGGGGTGCCACCCCCAGCCATCACCTGGCCCTTCGTATGTGGGGTGTGCCCAGCCCAAGCTGCCGCTCGGCCTCGGTGGTTCCATTGTGTTTCCGTTGTGTTGCGTCTCGGTGCTGCCGCGCCTCCGTGACCCGGGCTGCTCCCTGCGGCTGTGGGGACCAGCCGGTGAGGGAGCTGGGGTCAACCCCTCCGGACTCAGAAGTGACCACACTGGGAGCCACTGGCTCTGCAGGGAGACACCCAGTCCCCAGCAAGAGAGGAGGGGACCGCGCCCCAGGGGCCCAGGGCCGGGCCACCTGCTGGCAGGTCCAGTTGGAGGAAGTGGGGGGAGCGCTTTGTACATACTGTGGGGTAGACTTTCTCCAGATTGAAGGGAGCCGCACTGATTTGTGAAAGGGCCAGGCAGCTGGTGTTCGTGCGTGTGCGGGGAGCGTGTTTCATGGCGTGACTGCTCTCTGCTCTCCGCGAGCCCCTAGTAAGTGAGCTTCGTTTCCTGCCAGCATCCTCTAGACGGGACTCGGATGAGGGCGGCCTCCTGGCCTCAGACAGGGTGTGGCCTGGGGACTAACAAGCCCTGCAGTGTCTCAGTGACCCCAGGAGAAGCAGGGGCCGCCTCGTGGTGCCAGGTGAGCACGGAGGAGGGAGCCCTGAGGAGTGCAGCTAAGGCTCCTGTGCACGTGCTCCGGATGGGCAGACACCCACTAGGTGGCCGGGACCCTGACAGCCCGCGGAGAGTGGATTGCAGGGAGGGCGGGCGTGTACCTGGGGGCAGGCCCTGGGATTGCATGAGGGACATGTGCTGGGGCCAGTGGCCGAGGGCGGAGCTTGCGGGGGAGAGCGCCTCGCAGGGGCCCTTCCACCTGCAGCCGCGGGTCTCGCGTGGCTTCTGTGGCTCAGAGACCGTGCTTCTGCGGGAAGGGAGGCAGGGCAGGCCCGGGAGGTAGGAGCAGGCTGGGGGCAGGGCAGGCCCATCCACCGAGCAGCTGCCGTCTCCCGTGTCACTCAGGGTCCCAGCACCGTGTGGTGGCGGTTGGCACGGCACAGGCGCAGCAGAGACCCAGCTCCTCGCTTCCAGTCGCCAACTCCTTTCCACAAGCAAGTGACCTGCCGGGTCTTCTCAGCAAACGCACAGCCTGGGGATGTGGGGAAACCGGGGTAGAGGAGAGAGGACGCGGACTGGAGCGGTTGGTATTTGTCCTCCCGGCTCCCTCCCGGCGTCAGCACTGCCTTCGCGTTGAACGGGTGGGGCTGCTCCATCAGGGAGGCGCAGTGGGGCCGGCGGGGGCCACCATGCTGTCGCTCGTTTCTCACTCTTAGAAGCGGGGGAGTCTCTTGGTGCATAACTTCCCCCTTGTCGCGTGGTTTCCTTAGGAGAGCTCCCGGAGCGGGGACTCGAGTGAGAGGAGGAACAGTGTTGGCAGAAGGGCTTTCAGGGGTGTCCCCTTGGCACCGCCACCAGCCAGGACGGATGTGCCCATCCTGCCGTAGGCCAGCCGAGTTGCCCTCCGGCTGAGTCACTGCTGACGGATAAGGACGAGAAGGCCCTGGGTTTTATTTGCATCTCTGGTCTGTAGCCGTCCGGCATCTTCCCCAGGCAGGCGTGTCTCCCCTCTTGTGGGTTGTCCGTGTCCTCCTGTCCTTCGCACTCATGTACTGGGTCTGACGCGTCTGTCTGTGTGAGCTGGTTGTATATTAAAGATACTAACCTGTCGTGTGTCACACGTGTGCACGCTTCCGGCTTCTTGCTTTTGTGGGTGTGTTTTACTGCAGTTTCATGTCTCCGGCCGACCCATTCCCTCCCGGCACTGTGCCCCCCACATGGTGCAGGCAGGCTGCTCGCCTTCTGTTCACGCTGTGTCACTGCTGCACCAGCGGCCTCTGGCACATAATAGGTGGCCACTGACCTGTCAGATTGTCGCACAAGTGGGGGTGCTGGGTGCTGGGGATCCCTGGGTGGTAAACAGGCCGTCCTCAAGCCTGGGCCCCCGACTCCCTGAGAACCATTGAAATCACTGAGGACCTCGAAGAGCTTTTGATTTCGTGACTTTCATTTAATAAAATGGAGGATATATTAATATATTAAAACAACAACTCGCCGATACCCACGCAAGTAGCATATTTCCCCAAACAAAGCATTGAGGAGTGGCACTGCTTTACACGTTTGCGAAGTAATGTCTGGCTCAGTAATGTCTGGCGCCTCACCCCTGCTTCTGCACGTGTTCTCTTGCAAGACCACACGAACGCAGCCTCTGAAACCCCCCACTGTTCCCCGCGAGACTGGCAAGGCCAGGGTGTTCGGGTGTCACCCGAAAACCCGCCCACCCCCACCCCCCGACGTGGCTTCGCGGGGTGCTGCTGGGCCGAGGAGAGGGGACTGTACAGCCTGGGGCGCCCGGGACACGTGGTCTGCCTTTCCCCTGAGTTCATACGCTCCCTTCCGGAGCTCTGGCCTGTGAGCCGGTGGAGGCTGAGTGGACGTGGTCTCAGCTAATTCGTCAGATCCCCTGAGCTCACGGTCCCTTCCCTCCCGTGGTGGCGGGTCCTTCCTCACAGTGGAGAGCTCGCCTTAGAGGCCCGGCGCTGTGCTCTGCTGCTCTGCTCGTCCCCAGCCCCTCCCTTGTGAAAGTGACGTCACTTTATAATTTGGGGTCCTATCCACTGGGGTCCCCTCTTGAGGTTCTTCGCTGTTCTCACTAGTTAATTCTAAGGTTTCCCACCATCTTGGGAACAGGTGTGGGGCTGCGCAGGGCGGAGCCTGTAGGACGGGCAGCCCCTCCTTCCCGCCAGTGGGCTCCTTAGCCTGGCCGCTCTGGGCCCCGGGGAGTATCTGCCCCATCTGCTGTCCCACAGGGGAAGTCTCCGCAGGACCCTCCTGCTGGCCCCGATGGCTGCTCCTAAGAGGTTTCCAAGGGCCTGGCCGCCCTCTGCCTGAGGGGGTGGGGCGGAGCTGTGACCCCCCCCACACACACACCCCAGTTTGAGGCTGGAGGCCAGGAGCCTGGTGGGACCAGGGCTCCATCCTCAGTGGCTGCATGGCCTTGTTCTTGCCTGAGACCCTGCTCCTGAGCACCCCGTTCCTAAGACCCCGCTCCAGAGACCTGGCTCCTGAGACCCTGCTCCTGAGCACCCCGCTCCAGAGACCTGGCTCCTAAGACCCCGCTCCAGAGACCTGGCTCCTGAGACCCTGCTCCTGAGCACCCCGCTCCTGAGCACCCCGCTCCTGAGCACCCGCTGCACATCATGAACCAGACTCACTCAGCACTGGGGAGGGAGCTCACATGCAGTGAAACCATTGGCCTTAAACACGCCGCTCAGTGGTTTGAAAAGTGGGTGCGTCCCGATAGCCCGCGAGCTTCAGGCATCACCACCCGGAAGGTCCCCCAAAGCCCTCCCTCGGCCCAGAAGCTCAATTCCTAAGACTCAGAGATGCCCTGTCATTCCCTCTAAAAAGTAATACTTTAAACATTTAAAAAAAAATGTTTTCATGGATTTTCAGAGAGAGAGCGTGCAGAATGGAGAGGGATAGAGAAACACCAACGAGAGAGAAACATCCTCGACTGGCTGCCTCCTGCCTCCCCTCCCCCCCACCTCCACTGGGGGTCGAACTAGTGACCTTTTGGCACCAGGGTTGACATTCAACCACTGAGCCACACCAGCTGGGCCAGCTGGACGTTTTCACTTTACACAGAGGTCTCTGCTTCATCTCAGACAATGATTTTGGGGGTGACACAAGGTGGGGTGAAGTGCCTTCTTCCCCAGCGGGGTGTCCACTTGCTTCAGAGCCACCGCGCGGGAGACTGCCCGTGTCTCCGCTGGGTTGCTCTAGTGACTTTGCTGAAATCAAGGGACCAAATGTAGTCAGTCTACTCCTGGCCTCTTCATTCTGTCCATCAACCTACGGGTCTGCTCGCGCCCGCTCTGTGCCGTCTGTGACGGTGACTGTGCAGCCAGCTTCGCACTCAGACGTGTAACTCCCGCTCACACTCCCCCTCTTCCAGCCCCTCTGGACACCCCAGGTCTGTGCCGTGCCGGGCGGCGAGTCACCAGGCACACTGGCTGTTTAAAGTTATTAAAATGAAGCTGCACGGAAGATTCGGGTCCCCAGGCCCGAGAGCCGCGCTGAAAATGCTCCGCGGAACATTTCCATGGTCTCAGATCCACTTTCGGTCCTCGGCAGTTCCATCTCGGAGTCAGAATCGTTTTATCAATTTCTACTTAAAAAGCCTGTTGGGGCTGCGACTGGCAGGAAGCTCCATCCACAGATTCAGGGAGGAGAACTGACAGGTTAATGAGACGGAGTGCGCTGATGCATGAACGCGCGCTCTCTCTGGTTGGGATTTCTTTAATTTTCTCAGCGGGTCATGGTTTTCAGTTAGTGGCCTCACACAGCTTATGTGAACGCATCCCTGAGGATTTTATGAAACTTATTTCCCAGGTTCGTTAGGATTGTCCACACGCGCGATCATGTCGTCCGTGGGCAGAGTTTCCCCGTGTCTTCTTGTCCAGGGAGCCTTTCATTTCTCTTTCCTGCCTTCCTGTGCAGGGCTTTGGTCCAAGGGGGAGCAGAGGTCACGAGTGGGCAGCGTCTCACTGCTGACCGTGGGGGAGTGTTGGCGTCGCACGCTGGGTGTGATGCCGGGAGAAGGCTCATCAAGCCCTTAGGACATCTGTGACATGCCCATCTCCCCTGAACATGTGAGGGTTTTAAAACGAAATCATATGGCCCTGACCGGTGTGGCTCAGTGGATAGAGCGTCGGCCTGCAGACTGAAGGGTCCCGGGTTCGATTCCGGTCAAGGGCATGTAGCTTGGTTGCGGGCACATCCCCAGTAGGGGGTGTGCAGGAGGCAGCTGATCGATGTTTCTCTCTCACCGATGTTTCTAACTATCCCTTTCCCTTCCTCTCTGTAAAAAATCAATAAAATATATTAAAAAAACAAGAACAAATACAAAAAACCCCCTGTTATATGGACGCTGAATTTTGTTACCGCTCTTTCCGCGTAAACAATGTAAACAATCATTTTTTCCTCTCGTTTATTCTATTCACATGGGAAATTATAGACTGAATTGTTTTTAAAAGGTCGATTCAGGTTTAGGTTGTAGAAAGCCAGAGAACACCACTCCCAACCAAACAAGGAGAAAAATAATCTACAAAATGAGAATTTTTCTTGAGCTCACTCTAACCGAAAAAAAAAAAAAAAAGGCAAAATAGCAAGAATAAAAGCACCGGAAGATAGAAACTTTATGGTGAAAAAAGCTACAGTCCCCAGAAAGACATGACAATTCTGACTCCGCTGTACCTATTAGCACAGCCTCTGTGATCCAGCTAATACGCAGACGCAACTCAGGATGGACACGGAGGAGCCGAAATACACAATAGACGTGACCTACTTAGTGGATAAAGAAGCTACGCTCAGTTGCAGAATACACGTTGTGGTTCAGCACAGAGGAGATGTATTTTTAAAAAGGGGCCATATTTTTAGCCATTAATTTGTCTTAATAAATTTCAAAGGATTAAAGTCATCCACAAAAAATGAAATTATTTTTTGCTTATATGCTTAAAAACGAGCTGTATTTTAAAGAGGAGGGGCTGGGACCTTTTAAAAATCGGTATAAAAAAGACAGCTCTGAACGATGAAATGCCCATCTACGTAATCCACAAGACAAGAAAAAACTCATGCAAATCAGAAAATTTGAATTGAGTGGAGAAAAACAAACGACAAAGCACAGCAGAATTCGTGGGAGCAGGTGAGCCGGCTCAGGGAGAAGCCCTGGTCATGAATATTTACTCCGGGAAGTAACCGAGGCTGAACATTAATGAGCCATGCATTCATCTCAGAGAGTTTTTTGTTTGTTTTTAAAGAATAAAACCAAAGGAAATAGGAGGAAAAAAAAATAAAGATGAGCTCCAGAATAAAAGAAACAGAGCAGAAGAGGAAAGGAACTGAACCAGGTATGGATTCTCTGAGAATACTTGCGGAACGAGGGGTCAGGTGTCGGAGCCCATTTCGCTGAGGACTGGCCTCCAGCCGGGTGGAGCGAGCTGCTGAGACGGGTGTGGGGCGACGGCAAGGCCTGGACCGCGGCCCAGCCCGCCGGAGCCTGCAGCGCCCCCTGACCTGCACGCAGAGCTGCCAGCACTGGGCTGGCACCGGGGTCTGCCTATCACACCCTGTGGATCCTGGCCTGGACGTGCCAGGGCTGGGCAGGTGCTCACCTACCTGTGCAGCCTCAGGGTCCCCAGCCCAGAGGTCGAGGCTCCCTGACCTGGACTCTGATGGCCTCCGCGTTCGACCTCTGTGTACCTGTGCAGGATGCGCCACAGGCGAGCTGCCCGCCCGCCCCTGGATGATGGCTTCTGTCTCCGAACTTCCCTCCGTGCACACGGCAAGCCCGCTGGCCACGCGCCCTGGTTCACTCGACAGGACTGATGGAAGAACCCTGGAGAAACTGGCTGGAACGAGAGACAAGGCACAGATACTAAATCAGGAGTGAAAAGGCAGGCACTGCAGGTCTTGAGGACAAAAAATAAAAGATCATAAGAGGCCCTGGCCAGTGGGGTTAAGTGGTTAGAGCATTGCCCCACGCATCGAAGGGTCGTGGGGTTAGTTCCTGGTTTAGGGTAAGGTGACCAGACGCCCCGCTTTTGGCGGGACAGTCCTGATTTTTAACAGCTTGTCCCGTGTCCTGCGGCGTTTTAAAAAAGTCCCGATTACTCTTTGTAATATTTTAAGTAATAATAAAGAAAAAAAAAAGGGGGGGAAAAAGACACCCCCCCCCCGCCCCCACCCCATCACTGGTGTACCGCTTTAAATCTGGTCACCTTAGTCTAGGGCAGGTGCCTGGTTTGCAGGTTCGATCCCTGGCTCCAGCTGCATGCCTGTGGGAGGCAACTAATCCCCCCTCTCTCCTTTCCTCTCTCCCTCCCTCCCTCAATCTCTCTCCCTCCCTCTCACACTCTCTAAAAATCAATAGAAAAAGTCACCTCTGATGAGGATTAACAACAAGAAACATTGTAGGCGTCAGCCGAATGGACACCCGAGTCCTCGCCTCTGGAGCTGGCTCCCTCGCAGGAGAGTGGCTGCAGGTGGGGTTCAGGTAGAGATCTCCAGGTGGGAGCGTGGCCTGATTCTCCCCTGGGCCCTGATGTGACCGTGTATCCTTGTAAGAGGGAAGCGGAGGGGCCCGGTCGGTGGGAGAGGTGCCCTATGACGGAGGCGGAGCTCAGAGGATGCGTGATGGAGACGAGGGAGGTGGGGCGGGGGGAGCTGGTGCTCTGACACCGTGACCTCAGCCCTGAGCCCCTGCAGGTGGGAAGCCTCCCGTCAGGAACCCGGTCTGTTCTCGGCACCGCGACTGGGCACTCTGTTCTGGCAGCTGTGGGAGAGTCAACAGAGGCTGCCAGGAGGAAGCGGGGACCATTCATGGGACATTTTACACAGAATAGCTGCATTTCTAGGAAAGTAAAGGCGCTCCCAAGTCGGCACAAACAGAAAGGGATCCTGTGACTGAAAACCTCTCCGCCAGGAGCACGCCAGGTCCAGACAGCCTCCCGGAGGATGCTCCTCGCCTTCGTGGCGAAGTAGCGCCTCCCACACAGACGGCCAGGGAGCGAGGGGAGACTGCCCGGGGGGACCCATTAACCTGATGCACAGAGGAGAGAAGGGTAATGTGAGAAAGAAAACCACAGGCAACTCTCACTGATGAACAGAGATGCAAAATTCTAAACAAAATATTAAAAACCAACCACACCGCAAGGCATAGTCAAAGTTATAAACTTGAATGGCATTTGCCATATCAACAGGATAAAGGAGAAAAATCACACGATTGTTTTTAACAGATGCTGAAGAAGCATTCGGTGACATCCAATATTCACGTACAAGAAGAGGGGCTGCTTGGAGAACTGGGAACACGAAGCCAGTCCTCAGGCTGATGAAAATCGGTAACAGACACCGTTTACTGGCGGAATGCTGGAGGCTGTCCTTTTGGGACCGACAGCCAGACAGATGTCTGCTACCTCCTCTTCTCATCGCTGGCCTGGGTTTCCAGCCAGGGCACTAGGCGACGAAGAGGAGGAAGCGACAGGAGCTGGAAGCGAAGGAACAGCTGTCATTATTCACTGAGCGGGTCATGCTGTGTGTAGTGACTGACAGAGATGCTATGGGTTAAGATTAGAGTTGATAAGAGTTTAGCAAGTCTGTATACAACCATCAACTGGATTTTTATATACCAGAGCAGAAAATGAACATGTAAACAGGTGCTATTTAAACAGTAGACACATCGTAAGCTAATAAACTAGACAACAGATGAAACGAACAAATTCACAGAAAGACACAACTGTCCACACGGACTCAAGAAGAAATAGAAAACCTAAATAAATAGTTAAAGATGCTGAATTAATAATCAAATGCCTTTCGACAAGGTCCTCCAGATGGTGAATTCTACAAAAACATTTAAAAAAAGAATTAAAGGCAATTCTTTACAAGTGCTTCCAAAAAATATGTCAACCAGTAGGGAATAAATCAAAAGTCATCCTGAGGCTAGTATTACCTTGACAATAAAACAAGAAAAAGACATCACAGGAATAATATAGACCAATATCTCTTGTGAGTGTGCAGGCAAAACCCTCCATAAAATACAAACCAGTCCCGTGTAAAGAGTCATGACCAAGTGGGGCTTCTACCGATAATGCAAGGTTGGTTTAACCCCAGGAGTTGTTATAAGACACCATATCAGTAAAATAACCAGCGAAAAACACATGGTCATCCCAGGAGCTGCCGAAAGAGCCTTTGATAAAACCCAACTGCTTTTCATGAAGAAAACATTCAACAAGCTAGTGAACATCCTCCATCTGATAGAAAAACCCTCAGCTCAGAGCACATGGGATGATGAAACAGGACGATCTCCCCCCAAGATTAGGAATGAGACAAGGATGTTCACCCTTATGACTTTTATCTAACCCTGTGCTGCGGGCTCCAGCCTGGCCAAGGAGAAGAGGCATTTGGGTGGAAAATAAAGAAGTAAAATAATCTCTGTCTGTAGATGACTTGATCTTGTTTGAAAATGCTCAGGGACCTACTACCCACTGAATGAAGTTACCACTTCAATCAGTTATTAGAACTAATAAATACATTAGTTGTAAGAGGTACAAGATCAATATACATAAGTAAATTGTATTTCTATGCACTCGCGACAAACAATCTGAAAATAAAGTTAGGAAAAGGAATTCATTTACAAGAAAGAGCATCAAAAAGAATAAAATACTTAGGAATAGAATTAACAAAATCAGTGCAAAACATGTCCTGAAAACTACAAAATATGGTTGAAAGGAATTTAGAAAGGTCTTAATAAATGGAACACATTTCACGGTCATGGATCAAAACGATTAATATTCTGAAGTTGGCAAGGTATTGATCTATAGATTTAAGATTCGATGCAAACCGATCTATAGACTCGATGCAATCCCCATCAGAAACCCAGCCGGTTTCTTTGTGCAAATCAACAGTCCGATCCGAGTTTATGTGAACATTCAAGGAAGCCGACTGTCCGGAACCTTTCTGGGAATGAAGAATATACTTGGAGGGCTCACACTTCATTATTTCAACACTCGCCACGAGCTACAGCAGCGCAGACAGTGTGGTGTCGGCACAAGTGAGAGCCGGAGGGGAACCCTCACCACTCTGCTCACTGATTTTGGGCAAGACCATTAGATGAGGGGGAAGAATAGTCTTTTCAACAAATGGTGCTGGGAGAACTGAATACCCACCAGCGAAAGAATTAAATCAGACCGCTAACTCACACCTCCTAACGACAAAACTTAACTGAAAATGGATCAAAGACCTAACATAGGCGCTAAAACGATAAAGCTCTTAGAAGAAACCATAGCGGCAAATCTTCATGGCCTTGGGCTGAGCCATGGTTTCTTAGCCATGACAGCCACAGCACAGCAGTCAAGGAGAAAACAGCTAAATTGGACTTCATTAAGATGAAAAACGTTTGTGCTTCAAGGAATATAGAGGAAATGAGAAGACCACCCACAGGATGGAGACAGGTTTTTGCAAATCCTGTACTGAGAAGGCCTGCTCTGTCCCGTTGTGTTGAGAAACCACACTTTGTTTATTCATCCATCAATCAGTGGGCATTCGGGTTATTTCTACCTTAAAGTCACAACTCCACTCGACGTCTCTTAGGAAGACCCAGGCCATCAAATTTATTTCCCGAAAGATTGCTGTCTCTGTAAGTGAAGTTTTTGGTAACTCCTTTGAAATATAATTCACACACTGAACAATTCACTGATTTTAAAAGTTCAATGGTTTTTGTTATTGTCGCAAGTTGTGCAACATCCCCACAATCAGTTTGAGAACATTTTCATCATCCCAGTGGAGAAACCTCACAAGCTTTAGCTGTCACCTTCTAATGACCCCCAACCAGGAAACTACTAATCTATATCCTATCCTACCTAGTAAAGAGGGAATATGCTAATTGACTGCCACGCCTTCACAAGATGGCAGCGCCCATAGCCACAAAATGGCGGTACCCAGTCCCCTCAGTCCCACTGGGGGGCAGCAGGTGCCATGTGCCTCATCCATCCAGAGTCTCCTAGTCCCTTCAGCCCCACCTCACCCAGTCCCCACAGCATCCAACCTTATCCAGCCTCAGTACCCAATTCCCCTCAGCCTCGCAGGGGAAGGTAGTTGGGGGCAATCATGCCGGCAGGGGAGCAGTTAGGCATTGATCAGGCTGGCAAGGGAGCGGTTAGGAGGCTATCAGGCTGGTATTCAGAGTATTAGAGGCAATCAGGCAGGCAGACAGGCAGGCAAGTGGTTAGGAGCCAGCAGTTCTGGATTGTGAGAGGGATCCCAGATTAGAGAGGGTACAGGCTGGGCTGAAGGATACCACCATTACCCCTGTGCACAAATTTCATGCACCAGGCCTCTAGTCTCTACAGATTTGCCTATCCTGGACATTTCATGTAAATGGAATCACATACTCTATGTATTAGCTTCTTTCATTAGCAACTATTCATGAGAGCCTCAGCACAGGTCATTCCTCTTTATTGCCAGGTAATATTCCATCGTCTGGATGGGCCACATCTGACTTCTTTATCAGTTGGTGGGCGTTTGGGTTGTTGTCACTTCTTGACTCTCATAAATAACGTTGCCGTGAACATTCACACACACTCGTGTGCATGTCTTTGTGTGGACCTGTTTCCATTCCTGTTGGGCACATGTCTAGGAGTGGAATTGCTGCGTCACATGGTAACTCC